>JAJHUR010086464.1:0-74882 GCA_027495735.1 Lutjanus campechanus
CTAAATGATGGTGGTGTATTAGACTGCCTTATATTGACAGTGTGTTCCTATTATTTCGCCCTTATCATATGATAGTGAACTAAATAAGAACACCTTTCAACATACTGTACCCTTACACACCACCACCATGCACTACAATCTCAGTAATAAACATACAGTAGGAATAAGTGAAAAAACGGAATAATAAATAATAAATCATTTCCCGCACAAGTATTTATCAAACAAAAGGTTTATCAGGGAAATGCGCGCTCTCTCTCTCGCTCACTCTCTCCCTGTAATGGTAACGCGATATAGCACGTAATGTGGACAGATGACGATAATGAGACACGAGCTTAGTAGTTTATGTTAAGTATCAATACTGCTGCTGGTATTAGATGATCAATACTATTTTATTGCCGGATTCATTATAGTATTCTGGACGATACTGTGACGTGAGCACAGTATTACTGTCCTCAGCTAACGTGTATAAGCTAGCACCGGTCTCACACCATGACACCGGCCCTACTCTCCACTGATTCTCCTGACACCACAGCTCAGTCTCCCTCCTTTGGCCAGTCATTCTCCCCCTGGTCTCGTCCTGCTCTCTGGGGCGCATAAAGGCTCATAATTGTAGGGCTGTGGCCCTTCACATGAGTTATTAAGAACGTTAAAAGTCTCCTCCGTGTCGGAATTTTGATCGCGATCCATTGATTTTCTCTTGTTCAACTAGACTGGTCTCCCTCTCGTTACGTCACTTCCGGTCAAGCGTTTTCAGACGCGGAAGTAAAAAATTGTCACAAAACGACCCCCAAACCTTAAAAATACATGTATAAGTATATTTTTTAATATAAAACGAACTCCTACATTATTTTTCTAAACTTTGGTTAGAAGTGGGCTCTAACCTGCAATATGCTCTTTAAACATTGAGTTTGGAGGGTTAGCATCGCCAGATTTATAAGGAGAAGGACAAAGCTGCTAATGTTACTCTAAACTATGACACTAGTTAGCCAGGCATACAAAGATTTGCAGCTCAGAGCCATAGACTGTATAAAACATGGACGTAGCACCTGTGACGTCACCCATTGGTTTCGGGGAGTCAGTTTTGTGACCAATCATGGGCATTTGAGCTGCGCCATCTTGGATTTTAGTGGGAGTGCACTTTCCATATTTGGCGGAGAGGCGGTTACTCTACGGGTCAATCTGGGTCAGCCGGCGGAGAACACGCTCACTTAGCTCAGAGCAACGGAGCTAGCCTAAGGCTAATCAGCTAGGCTAATAAGCTAAGCGGCAGCTACACGCAGCTACATCCACCACACAACAGTCCCCGAGTCCGACCCGACTAGCTCGACTCTGTGCGACCGCAACAAACAGCAAGCGCTCGTACCCTATTATTTAACTGTGAAACAATCATTATTATTTCATATTAATAAAATATATTAAAACGTTAAAAACATTATTACTGTTGTCATTATTAGTATTAATGATAACAATAAAAATAATGCTAATAATAATAATATATTAAAATGTTTGATATTTAATATTTACCGGCTTTCACCGCTGCCTCCATCCACTATCCACTTACAGTAACAGCAGCCGCTCACTGACAGAGCTGCTCTGTCCATGCAATGTCGGACTTTTTAAGTCATAAGCCAGCGGCAAAATATGCTGATTAGTGCAAACATCCAGGTAAAGTAGTGAGAAATTTACTTACCGAAAAACTGTAACACAGACTCCGACGGTCGGTTACTACAGTCTACACTACAACAAGCCATATTGTCACAAAATCTATCCAAACATTGGCAAACAAACACGGACACTACAGCCCCTGTCAACCGCTGGAGGTAGCCGCCTAGCACAGCTGATGCTTTAGCAAAGAGCTAACTGCCAGTGTCTGTCTATTGAGCTGTCACTCAACGTAACCACGCCCTAATTTATGCAAGGATTTAAAGCCTAAATTAGACTAAACGGTTGTGGTACAAAAAAATTCACCCCCCTCAGAGTGTTCACGGAGGTGGAAACTATCAATAGAGACCAAAAACAAAAAATGTACCAGGCTGTAAATATGTTTTTTAAGGCTGTAAAGTTGGCTATTTTAACATGGGGGTCTATGGAGAATTGCTCACTTCTGGAGCCAGCCCCCAGCGGCAGACGAGGAACTGCAGCTTTTTGAACACGGAAGTGATCTTCACTGCTGAAACCTACAACTCCCCCCCTGCTCAGAGCAGATACATGTAGGGCTACCACCTGCAGAGCTGCCAACTGCGTGGAAGTTGGCAGCTCTGCACCTGTCCTGTATAATAAGGGATCGTCCCATATTGAAAATAAAATGTCCCTTACTGAATGGGATTTGTCCTGTATTTTTGTGCACACCCTATTTGATTGCATTTTTTCACATACTTGGAACATACATCAGAAATAATGAACTACATTAGAAATAATAAATCCAAAACAATTTCACATCGCAGAGAAGAATTCAATCTGAATGATGGACTTGGATGGCGGTATTTATGTAATTATGTCAGCGAGCACCCCCAGATCAAGGCCCATAATTTACGTAGATAAATTAGCAATTACTTTGTTTCTCCACATTTCTCTCACTCTGGAACAGGCTGACCTTTGTTTTAATGCATACATCCAGGAGAGTTGTTCTGATAAGTTTGACATTTAAAAAATTGCATGTTGTTAGTCACCATAATGGTCTCTGTGGTTTACCAGGTCATTTGCTATTCTCAGGTTTATTATTGGGTTGTGTATCCCAAATATACCAAATATTCAATTTGGTGTTAAGTGCTTTACGCTGCTCTTATTGACTATACATTCATGCTGAGAGTATCAGAGAGGACTTTGAAATTGATACATAAAAAGTATAGACTGGTGCATAAAAATTCACCAGAATGCAGTAAATATAGTGCCTGATGCTCAAAGTCTCATGGGGTAACCCCCAGATACCCCACTTGATTTGTGTCCCCCTCGCATGGGACTGCTGGCAAAGTGCCCCTTATTTAACCGTATTGAAGGTGGAAGCCTAGAGACATGTAAACGTACAGTTAAATCCATTCCTCACATATTTACTCTGTGTTTTTCGTTTTCAGTAAGCTAAAATAAGACACCAACCTCCAAACTCTTTTTTATAATTTATAGCTCTACAGCCCCTCAAGAAATCAGAATTTTGACATTTGGATGGACGGCCCATATGTCAAATTGCTGTGAAAGTAAAATACAGAAGCTGGCACTCTCCCCATTAATTTAAGTGACTTGGCCATGTTTATTCTGTCAAATCTATAGTTTACAGATTTAGGTTACAGATGAATCATACATTCTGTATTAATCCTCCTAAATTCTGTTTCCTTGCAGGAGCAAAGACTAAATATTTTTATGGCTTAGTCATGTGTCAGAATATTTTCCTTATTCCAGTTACAGCATCACTCTGCTTGCTATTCATACGAGATGTCTGTTTTGGCAGGGAGATAAAAGTGTGTTCTTTAAAAGACCTTTCTTTCAACTTTCGTATTTGACTAAAAATCTAACTTTTAAAACAAGTATCTCATGATAAGATGCTGTGTGAATACCAAGTTGATGTCGCAAAACCACCATCAATCCTCAGAGCGATCGCTTAAAGGTCTTCAAGCCTGGATCTCAGATAACGTCTGCTGCACCTAAAGCCTGGTGGGCTTTGAGAAAGGCCATGTCTTAGCCTGCTGTCCAAGCCTATGAATCTTGTCAGACTGAAGGCACACTGGCTGAGCTGTTGGCCGTGCTGCAGGAGGGACTCTGGAATGTCAGACAGAGATTCAGACCAAGAACAACACCATCTCATCTACCCATAACTAATACATGAGTAGGATGCTGTTAATACCACAGGTGTCCTGTCCAATGGAGTATTGTTTCATGGTCTGTTACACATCTGGATGGGAAAGGAAACCACAACTACAGCACACTGAACAACTGCAGTCTCAGAGGCTTCCGCCTGATCCTGAATAATGCCAAGGTGCTAATGGATCCAACCAGTAAGAAAAAGGACAGTTGCTTCCACTTTAAACAAAACAAGTCCAAGTAACCAAAGTGCAGACGTGGCAAAATACATGCATTCTTTACCCAAGTAAAGTGAATGTACACAGAAAGTGTATTCAAAGTGTAAGAGTAAAAAGTAGCCCTCATTTCTACCAGCTGTTTCTTTTCAAAATTAAGTGAACCTCACATCACATTAATATCATATGAAGACTATTAAACTTTAACCATTCTAACATCAAATAAAATGAAAAACAATATATTCATTAAGGCCATGGATGGGAAATGTTTTTGGCTTTTCTGAATCTGTGCTGTCTTCATCTGTGGTGTTGCCTGGTTTACTTTAATTCATGTCGCCAGTTGACAGAGTCACTAGACTCTCGTGGTTGTTCCACTGAAATGTGCAACAAAGAGTCTGAACCAAATGAAGCTTAGCGTAAGTTCAGTCAGGAAGACCTTCTCACGCTGTTCATTCAGAATTTCCTTTACTCTCTCACTCCTCCTTCTCTCTCTAATCAGCTGGTCATGGGCGTTCACCTTCCTCTCCACTATCCAATCAGACTTTGCCACGGTCTCGTTGCCAGTCAATTGCCGCCACTGTCAAACTTTAAATCTCTGCTGTCTTTGCTCCATCAGTGCCGTGCAGACAATGCGCAACCCTCCTCCACCCCTTTCTCCTCCAGTCTTCAGACCCAGGCAGCCAGAGTCCATCACCTCGTCCCTTCCCCATGCCATCATCAGGTCCAGGCAGCAAGAGTCAAGAGTCTCTTCACCACCTAACCTCTACATGATTATCATCCCATCACCACCACCACCAGTGTCTAGACCCCGGGGGGGATTTCCTCTAACTCCTGCTCATCACCCCCTATTTATATATGTCCATATTCTATTCACTGCAATGGGGTCTAACCGCCAAAGACTTCTGCGTGATTCATGCACGTGCAATAAACAATTCATCTTACTCAGAGTCTCTCCTGATTGAACTGAACAACAAGGAGCTGAAGCCAGTATATTGCTTCAGACTACTTTGACAACACAGCATGTTTTATTCATGTATTTATTTATTTATTGATACTTTTTTTCAAAGTAATTTTGTCTCACAGAAATCAATATCCGTTTAACCTAAAGATCTTTATTTAAATTTATACTTTTTCATTTTTACAAACTAGTCTCCAAAGATTTCAGGTATGTGAGGCTGAATTTTGGTGGAGATGTGGATAAAATGACTCACAAAACATCCAGAATATGACTCACCAAGAATATTTCCATTTATTTATTCATTAAAAATCTTGGGTGTTATGTAGCCTCAATAGCTGGATGATGTAAAATAGTTCAGAAACTGACAGACAGCGTGAAATGAGATCATTTTTCCACCTTATGTGTACACTATTTTTTAGAATATATGCAACAGGGAATTGAAGCTGCTGTCTGTGCTCTCTTCACAGCCATCACACAACTTTGAAAAAACTTGCAGGACACAGGAGTTGCTGAACTACCACTGTCTCGATCTGTGGTGGGTAACATTAGTTTGGATCCAAAATAACGTGTTAAAACAATGAAGGCACACAATAACGCAAACAAACTAACTGATCGAGGCAACAGTAGTTCAGCAACTCCTGTGTTCTGCAAGGTAAAATTATTGTTTTGTCCAAGGAGTCTAGTACAGTCCAGTACAAATACTTAATTATATATAATATAATATAAATAATTATTCAAGTTCAGTACAGATACCTGGAAAATCTACTTAACAAAGTATTTGTACTTTGTTACTTCCCACCTCTGCATAAGTGCAATTCACTTTTCATGATTTAGGGATTGTCAGTTTTCTCTTTCTTGTCAATAAAACTCCAATTTTTCAAAGACAATCAAACAAGGAATTTATTTGTTGCTGCAAAATGAGAAACTCGCAATCAAAACAGTTTTGGCTTTGTCCATTTGGGAGAACAAAACAGATCAGTTCAGAGAGAAATTAATACAAGCGTTTGAAATAAGAGCTCACAGAAAGACAGAACAGTGGATCATCAATCAAAGAATAGCAAATCCTCTGAGCCGTCCCTCCACATACCACCCAAGTCACAATACCACCCAGCTTGAAACAGAATTCATCATCATTCGAAGATGACTCCTCTGTGTTTTGTCTCAGTGCACTGCATAGTTTTCTCTCGGTAAATTTACGACAGTGTGTCTGCTGGTTGTGTAAGTGGGCCGGGTGAGGAAGTAGCCCAGTGTGTCTGCCCTACATGCCCTCGCTGGTCTACTGCTGACCTCAGCAGTGCTCTTAATCTCAGCAGGATGACAGAACTGCTGAGGAATTTCTCTGCTCCGTGCCTAAACCAACCTGTCAAGATGCTCTCCTTAGGCTGAGCATGTTCCCCTGTTGCACTCTCACGTGGCCCCGCTTTGTTGAAATATGACCTGCAAATACCAATCCCTGGCCTTGGTAACCTCTCCAAACACTGCCCACCTACGTGCAGATGCATCCGGAAAATGTCTCTCCTTGCCACAGTATGTTCAGTGTAGGCTGCAGGCAGATGGCAAAAACCCATCCCCTCCTCACCTTACCTACCTATATGTGGGACTGTGTTTGTTAAGGCCAAATGAGAGGTGCCAGCCTGCCTTTTTTTTTTGGCCTCTGCCTGTTCTGTGCTTGTGTAAGGCTAACGAGAGACTGCGTCCAGATGTTGGTGTGAAGCTCCACAGCTGAGCAAACAGTCACTGTCTTCTCTACAGCATGATATGTTTAAAATGACATACTGGTCCAAAAAGGAGGAGACCAGCTGAGTGCTGAGGAAACTCAGCAAGCTGAACACTCATCACCTGATTGGACAGTTTAAAGTTCAACATCCCTTGAATTTTTATTGGCTCTGAGGATGGCAATGTTGGTCGGACTTATAAGTGAGTTAAAAAAAAAACAATGTCAGTGAAAAGTGTAAAGTAAGTAATCAAAAGATTAACACCAAACAGCGTGAAAAACAAAGAAATCCTGCAGCATCTTTGATTTCATACAGTGGGTTTTGACTTTAATGGAGGAGATCTTATTGGTCTGCATTTATTTGTAACTTTGTACCCGTTGAACATTGTTTGGGCAGGTGGCAGCCGAAATTGAAGTTTTTCCTCACCCTGTTTGCCTTAGTGTTTGTTCTTGATGGGAACTACTGGGCTTATAAAGAGTATGGTGCCCTGAGAAAACTCTGTTATGGTTTGGCACTATATAAATAAAATTTACTTGACTTTTTGTAAACTGTGATAGGAGTAAATGATAGGGGTAGCAGTGTCTGTCAGTTGGTCCACCACATTGGTCTGGGCTGACATATCTCAACAATTAGCACTGCCAATTACCTTTGGGGGTCATTATGTTCTCAGGGTCCTGTGTTCCCCAGGTTAGATTTTAGGTAATTTACAACCCTGAGAATATAGCATCATGGGAACATAGGACCTGGACACATAGGACCCAGGGAACATAGGACCTTTGTAACTGGCATACTAATATTAGCATTTTGCTCAAAGCTCTCACAGAGCTGCTTACATGGCTGTAGACTCTTACTTGATTTATTTCTGTTCAGATCTAGATTTAAACCCTCTGGTACAATAAGCCTTTGCTGAAATAGTCACTGTCTGTAAATATTGTCCTGAAAATTCCTAGACAGACAGGAACGGAGTCGACTGAAAAGGAGTCGGGGGGATTTTCCAGACACTCTTAATAACATAGACAATCTACTCTGGCAGGGAAGCACCTTGGCGACTTCCAACATAAACCATTTCAATTGCGCTTAATCTCCATGGTTCACTGCTTTCTTAAACCGAGACTAAGCTGTGTTTCATTGTAAATACCCAACATCTGTGCATTAAATAGTCCTTATATTGTCTGGAGCCTGCATGTTTTCCAGTACATCATTCCGAATATATATGGCTTGTTTGAGAGAGTGATTTGCCCAAGGTAAAAACATCTTTGACTCAGGTGAAGCACCACACACTGAATACAATCTTCACAGGTTTTCTCTTGTCAATCTTTTGCTGTTTGAAACAGTCTAGTGCTTGCTTGAAAAACACATTTGTCCTTGGTGAAAACATCTTTGAATGACTCTCTGGCGAGTTGTGTCGGTCCTCCCACTCAGACAAAATGTCCCAGTGCTATTAAAACACCTGACTTCTTAGAGACAATCCCCACTGGATGTGAATAAATCCATGATGCGGTGAATTTGAGGCCAGGAGAGACTCTTCTATTTACATGCTCAGAGGAGGAAAGAGTGAGAATCGGCCTTCATTCACCGTTGCTCTGGCTGTGTTTTAGAAGATATGGCACAACTGTATAAGATCCTGCAGGTTGTGTCTTCACAGAGGCCTGTCAGCAAACATGCCGCCAGCATTTGCCTGCTGGCCTGTTTGTCTCTGAGGCCGCAATCTGCACACATCAGTCACAGTAAAGCTCTTCCATTCAACAGGACAAGGACGAAATACTGATTGAACAAGCCGCTTTTGTCCACCAAAGAAACTAGGATACTGCATTTTTAATGGGCCCTGATATCTTTATAAAAAAGCATGGTCGTGCAGGTAAAATCATGTAAGATCATTACAAAAAAAACTGGAACAATGTTGATATTCTAAAAGATTAAATTGATGCCTGTGGTTATCATTCAAAAAAGATTCAGGAAGAACTGTTATAATAATAAACTCTTCTCTCCTCATCATCTTTATTGCATTAAATCAAACATACCAACAGATTATAATAATGTTTAAGCAATATTAACAGTTTTACATAACAGTTTTCCACATTTTTCAATCACTCATACACACAATCACACAGCTGTAAAAACATATTCCAACATAAACCCTTACCATTTAACATGAAATGCAATATTCTCTAATGTGACCACCAAGTGGTTAAAGGATAATCTTGGTGATGTTCCGTATTTTTTTCTGTTGTCAACAAATCCCATGAAAAGACCAAAACCAGCAATCAATTTATCCTACTGACACGTCTGCGTATCCAAAGCCTGATATATCTTATCCCTCTGTGCCATACAGGTCTTTTAAGGTTAAAAAATTATTGAGCCACACCATTTCAAACATGGCATAAAGCAGCATTATATAACAACACACACAAGTATTTTAACACCATTTCAGAAATAATCTCCATCGGAAAATGCATATCACGACCACTACTACTCTATCCTTTGGTTGATTGCAAAGTTGCAGAAAACACTATGAACAACAATGGTGAAAAGACTAGAGATTAATTTGCTTTGACTGTCAACAGGGAGGAACTGTTTTTGAAAAATAACTCATAGACAACAAGGTCAGGAAGGCCTGTAATTCATTACCCATGTTGAATTAACTGCTGATAGTCAAGGCTGAAGTTATTTGTTTTCTTCTGGAAAAGGGTTATGTGATAATAGTGTGACAAATTAGGAACGTTGTGACTGATAAGAACCAGTTACGGTCTTTGGGGTGGCCCCTCATATTGGGATGGTGACGTGCCGAAGTTGTGTGTCTACCACTGAGGAAAATTGTGTGCCTACCACTGAGGAAAAGAACTGTCCTGAAAAAATGTAAGGGGTGCGGATTTGTTAGCACCTGTTCTTGCCACTGTTCAAGCAACTACCTTACGTTAGAAAATTCCCAGATGATCATTAGGCGATGAGATCTCCAGTTGTCTGGTATTGCTAGACTGCTGTTGTAGGGATTTGAAAAAAAGTGTTTTAAAAATGTGTTTTAAAACATAAACATGTTAGTGTGGATGTACCCCAAATATTCCCTCACTATCATGAACACATGCAGTAGTTTATTTCAAATTAATACCATTGTACACCTACTATTGCACATGTAAATCCGCAACTGAAATTTTACAAAAGGCAGCAGGGTTCAGCTGCTTTAGAAAATTATTTAGTCTTTGTTGTGACCTGCTTTTAAAGATACATGTAGAAATCAATGAGCTGGGCACTGAGAGTCACAGACCGGGCAGGGAAGTATGCAAGTATTGAGAGACAAATTGTTGATTTTGGGCCCAATCCCAATGCCGCCCCTAAGCCTTAAACCCTGAACCCTCACTGATTTCAGCTGACAACACCTGGTAGTACTTGAGAGTGAGAGGCTGCAATGGTTTGAAATGATATAAATAAGAACAGGACAGTACTTTGCAAAAATATCAAGTTACCTCAACAATGCCAAACATTTTCCATACAATTGTGGGTTTGGGACTTTTTATTCTGTTTATTCTGTTTTTTAAACTTCCTTCACGGACTGCCTGATTTGAACATCTTCCACGTTCTTTCCTTACAGAGTGGACAAGAGGTAATTGTCAAATAGCCGCTGCTTCCTTATGTATGTCTTTACTTACTGAGAAGTGAGCATAAAGGGCTCAAAATGTAATTTCAATTTGACAGTGGAACAGCCTTAAACAATTGCCACTGACCCTTCGCTAAGCCCCACCTTCAAACAGCAACTGTCCAATCATAGCTTAGCGATCGTAACTTAGAGCTGTCAACCTTTCCATCTGTCTACATGTTGAAGCAGTGTTCAGGAGGCCCTGAGAAGAGCGACACTCGGAGTTTCATGAGTCTGGACGGTGGCATGTTTTTTGTAGTCTCTCAAAGACATGAAACACAAGAGCACATGCTCAAACATAAGCTACAAACATTAGCATGTCCGGCCAACTAACACTAGCTTACTAACTGTAGTAACTTTACCTCCAGCAAAACTTGTTAGATACTACTGCATCTGCATTTGTTCTGTGGGGGTTTGAGGAGGAGCATGTGGGCTCACGCACAATCAAAGTTGGTCGAAGAGGCTGCATCTTTCTCTGGCTCGCTGTCTCAGGTCTAAGCCGGGTTAATTTAGCTCTTATCCTGGCTGTCTTCTGTGATTGCAGTCTGGCTGGTCTGACTGGGTGAGCCATCTCAAAGTCTGCTGCACTAATTGACTCCCTGTGCTTCATTTTCCCACGTTAGTTAGTGTATTTCCGTCATCTATCATGTAGATATAGTTTACCTGTGGTATTTCACCATCCAACCAGTGTTTGCTGAGATATAAGCTAGCTTTAGCCTCAGTCTCTTAGCATTCATGTTATATCATATACGCAGCGGTCAGGTAACTTTACATTCACACTTTGTAAGGGTTCTTGTTTGAAAACGTGTTAGCTGGAAACATTGAAATGTCAGCTGGAGGCTGACTTTTTGGCTGACATAGTTAGCGGTAGCTTACATCAGCCAGCTGCACTTCTAAAATCTGCTTGTGAGTCATTATTTTAGCCAACAAAATCCACCACCATCAGCTAGAAATGAAAAGGTGTTTTTGTTTACATCTCTAAGGATTTAAAGACCTCATGTTTCAACAATTACTCTGAATTTCGATGTTAAATGCGTCACTGTTGTCTCTGTAAACGGCATAAATTCAGTGCGAGAATGGAAAGTCGGGCAGCAACAGTAACTAAGGAGGGCGGGGCTTAGCGAAGGGTCAATTGCAGACTTAACAGGGAAGCGTCTCAAAGTTGGGCCTAGGTTTTTTCATGAGATTTTTTGACAATGACAAAAATAAAGAATTAGCTGTCCTTTAAATAACGTTTAACTGTAAAATCTAATTATGTGCACATAACAATAAGACAAAGCAGAAAAAAACAAGACAAAGACAACACATGGCAACAAAACATTTCAAGCAATAAACCAGCGTTCAAGAAACAAATTTATATGAACTTGTTACTTGTTAAAGCAAAAAAAAAAAAAAAAAAAAACAAAAACAAAAAAAAACAAACAGCATAACTTTACGTAATGAATCAAAGCACATTTGTAGACATATAGTTAATCTGATGATCTCACCAGTTTAATGTACAAGTTCGGTGTAAACTTTTGCATTTATTTCCAGTAAATGCAACACAAGACGGTTGTAATTAAACACTTTACCAATTGCACTTTTTGTTGATGTTGTTGTACAGTACAGGAAGAGATGTTTGCTATAAAACACCTGCAGATTGCACTTGGAGAGGCAGATTTCAACCTCTGAAAAAGAGAAGCAGAAGAGACATGAAAATAGGCATTCACATACATGCACAAGACATCAGACTGTTTTGCCCCTTTTCTCATATTTTTGTATCCTTTATATAACCTATTAATTCTGTATTTATCTCAGTAAAGTATACGAATGTTTAAAATGAAAATACAACGTGCAACAGAAACACTTGTGCAGTACCTTGTTATTCGACAGTTACGTGTCTGGACATAGGTTCCAGTGTATCTGATATCACATCTCACTACGTTGTTGGTGAAGTCAGACTCCCGGACATGGAAATTGGGATTGACAGTAACCTGAAAACAATCATAAATTTAAAAAAAAGTAGTTTGAGTAGCTCTGCAGGCAGGTTAGTCCAATAATCTCCATGATATAAATTTAATGTGACATGTGTTACCTTCAAGATGTAGTTTCCTGGACGCACATCAGTGATGTCAATCCACTGACAGTCGATGTTGGCAGCGTAAGTGTCATGGCATCCTGGGCTCAGTCCCTGAGAACACAACCCAACCCCCCCAAGTCTAGTTTAAAGCTTTGACTCAGGCTCTTCACGGGACTTTGACTACTATTTTCCTACATGTGCTACAAATGAACCAGATTTGAGTTTTAGTTAAACAAACAGTTATTTGGAAGTGAAGCTGTTACAAGAAACCAGTGCTGAAGCCAGAATCACAGAGCCCAGACAACAGATATAATAAATATTCCCATGTCTTCAGGATGTTTTTTTTCTCTACTGGCATACACCGAGTCTGAGTTGTAAAAACATTTCTCAGAAAAGGATGTGGAGGATTTGCAAAAAAAACAGCTCCAAAACAAAAGTAGCTGTGTAAATCAGAGCCTCCCTACACGCACGATTGTTTGACTAAATAAAATAAGATAAAAAAATATCTTCTACAGAAACTTTGGACTACACACCAAACTCCTGTGTGACACGCAAAGTGATCCTAAATCTGGGCATGCTAGTTAGTTGGCCCGCTGACCGGCCGACTGATTGAGAGAATGCAAATAAAAGTCCTTCCTTTTTTATATTTTTTCTTGTTTAGATTTAAATAGAATTCCTAATTGGACATTTAAAGGGGCAATTCACCAATTGTACATGTCAAAGTCAATTTACTAGACACAGGGAGCACAACACAACCTGTGAAAACACTGTTAAAATGTCTTCTGGGGCTCTGGAGGTTTTACATGTCTGGAAAAAAATGACATGATCCCTGGAATAATTTCAGCGAGGAATCACAGATTTTTAACAAAAGGTCTGCATTAAAAACTAGAAGCATGGTAAGTGTAATTTGGGTGATGGACCCTGGGCCATGTTTTCCGGTCTTGCCTCAAGCTCAAGAGTTTCTGGCATGACATTGTTCATTTCATATACAACAGACAGCTAATCTCTGATGGCCTTTTGTGATATTTAGTTACTTCAACTATTCTTTGACTCTTCTCTCAGCACTACGGCGAGCCCTCATGTTCAGTATGGCCATAGCAAAAAGGTTTACTGTCCTGTAGGAATGGAAATCAGATGTTTGGTATACTCTGTATATTCGTTAAGATCTTAGGACTCTTTATTGATCATATTATGAGGGAGAGGTGTCACCCTGGGAACTAACAGTATTTGAATGTACTGTATTGTGCTTTGATCTGCCAGGTTTTCATTTTTCTGGCCTTAGTCTTAGGCCTTCCTTGACCTTGTTTGGTCTTGGTATCTTGGAGTCTATTTGTATAATTGTACAGATTGACATGCATATGCGCACCTTTTCCATAAGTTCTCGACCTTTGTTGACAATTTGTTGACTATCTCACAGTTTAACCATTACATTATAAGGGTCTCCTACTAAAGGTGCTGCAGTTTATTAGGATCCCTTCTCAAATTTAAAGCTACTGTTCACCAGACCAGACCTCAAGACTGACAGACTCTGGCCCTGATCCAGGACAGTCATACTTGGTATCACAGTTCTGGATGGCCATTTCCTTATATTTCTGTATAAGACCACATATGAGGGGTGAACAAAACCATTTGGCAGTTGCACAGAAAAAAAAGTGATTTATTCCGACCACAATATTGGTTTTCCATTAAATTAAAAACTAATCAGAGATGGTGCAGGATTGCTTTTTTAGCCATTCAGAGTGAGTCATATTTTTCTGTCTTTCTTTACACTTGTTAAGGTTGCCTACTATGAGTAGGCAGGCCTGTTATGTGGATAATGATCCTGAATCAAGGTCTGATACCTCACAGCTAAATACTAAACATGGGAAAACTCACTTCCAAGGTTTTGTACCATATACACACACGACATGAATGTCTCACTCCACTGGGTGATTTTAAACATTTAACTTTCTTCAGGTGTCTTGCAAAAGAAATCTTGATCTTAGCGATTACCTAATTAATTAATGTGGTAATTGCAAAGATTTTCATGTAAGGTCACTATCACCAAGTGGGGTCACAAAATGGTGACTGAGCCTTTGGCTCACTGAGGAAAGTATTGCAATATTTATTTGCAGTGTTAGAAACTGGGTGTCTCTGTGGCAACATTTCTAGAAGTAATGCTGTATTAAATTATTTATAATGTAATCTCTGCAGATATCTGCATATGAATGCAGACCACTAAATTGCTGTCAGGCGATAGCAGATGGGTTCTGAAATTGCTGCTAATGCAAACCAAACATTTTCTGCAGTTACAGCTTCACAGTAAAAGACTCGTGCTTGAGAACTGGAACAAAACTGTATTATAAGAAGGTTTTGCTTTGCTTGGAAAATATATTTTAAAAGATCAAAGGCTTGGCTATTAAACCTTGAAACAGGCCAACCTCCCTAGTAATTTAATTTTTTATTAAAAGTAGACATCAACTCTGTCAGATGGAAAATCTGATAGAGTTGATGTCTTACAGTGCTGACAAAATATTACATTTTTCATATCACTGCACAGTCGTACTGAGTAGCCTTTTTAAATAAAGTTGCTCAGAGTTCTCTTAGTGCTCGAAATACACATTTTTAAACCATAATTCATATTTAGCTTTGATTTTAAAAGGTTATGGAGTTGACGTGTTATGGTTGCCAACATCTGCTAACAATATTGTTTAATGAATTTGTCAAAAAATAAAAGTTCACCAATGCCACTGCTTAGGCAGTATTCTTGCCCTTTTAAACCAGGAAGTGAGACAGGGGTCCTTAGGGTACAGCTAAACTTTTTTATGCATCATTGAATCATGTTTTTAATTTTTTTTAAACAAAGATGATTATAATAGCAATAATAGCTATAATATCTATGTTATGTATGTACTGTATGTACAGTATGTGTTCTGTATTGTATATATAATCTTTTAGATTTTGAAGGCTTTAGCACGTTTTTTTTTTTTCTGGCACAGAGAATTTTTATATATAAATCCTTAAAGAATACATTTTCAACAGAAAAAAAAGAAAAAGAAAAAAGAAAAAAAAATTAGATTGTTGGAATCAATATTTTTAAGTCTTTAAGTCTTAAGTCTTTTTGGTAGGATATGATTTGTCCCACTTCTCAAGAATGGGTGAAAAGGACAAAACACAAGTTGACTTCTATTGTGAAAGAAATGAATGTGAAGTTAGGCCTGACTGCTATTGTTCATCACAAATGCATCTGCAAAACAAAACAATAGTCATTTTCTGATTTCTTGACAATGGATTAGTTTGAAATATTACATGGAGTAAGGGAATAAGAAAGCAGCCACAGCGAGCTGTTAGATGAAGAGCTGCAGGCGACGGGCGCCTCCAACTTCTCAGCGACTTAACCAAATCCTTTCAGTTTTGCTGAGAACTGCTGTTAACAGACTCATGCTGTGTTCAGCACAAAATCAGGCCACAGTTGCTCACAGATTCATGGAAAAAAGCCAGTTATTGCCTGACTTCTTTCACCTGTAGTATTCACCTATAATATGCATCTGCTGTTAACCACCACTTCCAGTGTTGCCAAATCAACCAGGTCTGAAATATTTGAGACCGGCACTTTAAAGGTTATAGATCATGTGCTTTTCATGCTGTATGAGTCTACATTACCTGTGTGTGAGACGTACAGGCATAGCGCCGCCTGAATCCAGGGTCACAGTCCGTGTCCTCCAGGCAGAAACTGGCCTTGTGTCCTTCAGCCACTTTACGTTTAGTGACTAAGTCCAGCAGGTCATAGGTACTGAAGGCATCCATGCTGTGGTAATGTCTGATAGAAAAGAATAAAAGCTTAAAGGCTGCAGTTTTATGTTCTTGAGTAAATTTTTGTGATATCAAAGCTAAATGGAACCAATCGTAACATTTAACTGATGTGAGGTCATTTCACTTGGCAGCTGAGTGAACTCACTGGTGACAGCTGTGCCAGTCCCACTGATATCTCGGCTTCACAGGCAGGAAGTCAGAGGTGCCTTGGTTCTTCACCTTCTGGGGGAACCGCAGGAGGACTCTGAAGTCAATGTCCCGCACAGATGGTCTATACGCCGACCTTGGAGGGATCACAGCAGGGGAGACAGGCATAAGCTGTGTTGGAATGTGCTACTGGCTGAACTCCCAGGGCGAGTTTTCTTAAAAGTAACGGAGTGCGAAGGGTTTGTTCCACTGTACTCAATGCTTTTGGGAAAACCAACCCAGAACATTTATGTCTTGGCAGGACATCATGTTGGAGAATCACTGCTCCATAATAAGATCAAACAGTTTTTGTAACTCCATCAACAGAACAGCTGAAAAGTTATCCTAAAACAAGCAAAAGTTGAGCTAAAACAAGTCAAATTAACCTTCAACAAGCAGTAAAAACAAAGGAAATAGGTGTGTGTGTGTGTGTGTGTGTGTGTGTGTGTGTGTGTGTGTGTGTGTGTGTGTGTGTGTGTCTGCATGCTGAAGAAATGAATCACTTTTGGCACCACAGATTACCTGGCGAGACAGTTCTCCTCAGCAGCACAGCGGAGCGCGTACATCTGCATGCGCTGGACATAAGCACCTGCTTGGATGGCATACGGGTCTGCCACGAGGTCTGGCAATCCTGTGAGACGAGATTAAAGGGACAATCCAAGTCTTTTTTTTGTAATTTTTAGATCTTAATGTGGCCAGTTTATTCATTCTGAGAACAATTTAACGAAATTGACAGAGTCCAGGCTGAAAATGAGAAGAACTGTTTGTGTTTGTTGGCATACTGTAACTCAAAATATTTTACATTCCCGAGCTGTCAGTCTGGGATCCAAAGACCAAAAAAGATTGTTTCCCTTCTTGTCATTCAGTTTTTCCCTCTCTGTGAGGGAGACATGAGGCTGTGCAAACTGGCTATTAAACATTTTTAAAAACAGCTGATTTAAAATGTGTTTTTATATTATGTATGATTATTTAGACTGAATAGTTTTAATCCAAAGTGGCCCATGATGTTGGTCTAAGATCATTTAAATCCATGCCAATTAACCTCAATCTTACCAAGTGAGGTACCTGCAGGCCCCAGAGGTATGCTTTTTGTTAAGTCAAGTTTTATTTATATAGCCTGATATCACAAATCACAATTTGCCTTAGAGGGCTTTACAATCTGTCTAATGTGCAACACCACCTGTCCTTTAGCCCCTCGAGCGGTTAGGGAAAAACTCTCGTATCTCAGGCTTTATTCTCTCAGTCCAGTTGTTCATGATTTTGTTAATCAGTTTTTTCCTTAATGACTTCATATGATTGTTTTCTGTTTTAATTTTTTCTTTTTTAATACTAGGGAAGCAGTGGTACCAATAGAGCTGCAACTAATGATTATTTTCATTGTTGCTTAATTGGTTGTTTTTTGTCTCAATTATTGGATTGATGGTTTTTTGTCTATAAAACGTCAGAAAATTGTGAAAAATGTTAGATAAAAAAAAATAAACAAAAACTCAAGGTATGATAATACCACAATAAAAAGTCTATGATACAGTACAGTATTTATTTGGATATTAAAAAACAAAGAAAAATGTTGACTTGAGAAAATGTCTTTTATCAAATAATAAATCTGATGTGTACAGCATTTTTTGTTTGTTTACAATTTGTTTTCCCTTTTAACTTAAAGTTCCTCTGCTTTTCTTCTTAAATAAAAATTAAAGTAGACAGCCATGACCGCAGCATTTGTTAAAAATTGCCATGAATTGTCTTTGACAATGTATGTTGATTTATGTATGTACAACTACAGTCAGGGGGGTGGGAGCACTGTCATTTATGAAGGAGACAGACAGATGCAGCAGACACAGAAATTCTCATGTGGTCTGTCTATTTTCATTTTACACAATATGCAAATTAACTGTAACTTTCCTAAAATGATAATAAGTTTTTCCCCTTAGGATGATATTAATTACATGACTAGCAATGTTCTGAAATAAACAAACATTTTGCTATGATGATTGTTTCTTACAGTAGTTTATTCTTGGTATTCCTTGTATTCTTTGAAAACTCAGTGCATATAACAAAAATATAAACGTGACACTTGTTTTTTTTCTCCCATTTTTCATGATTTATGATCCAAGAGTTTTTCTGTTCCCACAAAGAGGTTTATTTCTCTGAAATTCTACTCAGAAACTTGTTCAAATCCATGTTAGTGAGCACTTCTCCTTTGCCAGTATAATCCATCCACCTGACAGGTGTGGCATATGAAGATGCTGACTAAAATGCAGCATTATTGCACAGCTGTGCCTTGGACTGGTCACAATAAAAGAACACTCTAAAATGTGCAGGTCTGGAAAAAAAAAACCTTTATTAGGTACTGAAATGTGGGTATTTCACACAGGGCTATAGATACCTTTTTTTCCCTTTTTTTTTTAACCCAGGAGGGCCAAGTCATGAGCCACTCTTGCCTCTGCTACTACTCATTGCTCATAGGCTGGTTAGGTTAAGGATATGTTTCTTTGTTACAAGGTCTTTGGTACATGTTCAGTTTTACAGAACTAACCTTAGTCAGCTTTCAATTAAGTACTGAGGTCCTGTCATATGGAATATTTTTTCTGCTTCACTTTTCTTCTCTCTTTTAAATAAATAAATAAATAATAATAATAATAATAATAATAATAAAAACATGTTTGTAAATTTGTGGCAGTGTAGCTGTCTTTGATTCAAGTGTAAGGTGTTTTTATCATCCCACCTGTGCATTTTTTAACTAAACTAAGAGGCAGAGCGAGGCGGGTCATGACTTAACTCCTTCACCCTAGTAGCATTTTATTGTGACCAGTCCAAGGCACAATAAGGCGCAATAATCGTGCTCTTTAATCAGCATCTCCATATGCCACACCTGTCTGGTGGATGGATTATCTTGGCAAAGAAGACTCACTGATGGATTTTAACACATGAATAGAATTTTTACTTCATCTCATGAAAAATTTGGCCAGAAACAAAAGTGTTGCTTTTATATTTTGCTGAGTGTAATTATGACACTTAACTCACCATTCTGGAAATAGGTGGTTCCATATCCTGTGCCAGGCGGTCGGCGCGTGCGGGGCGCTGGCCTCCTTCTTGGATAGGGGTTGTAGAAAATTGAATTCCTGTGGTTTTTCAACGGGTTCCGAGGGTCGTCGCTAACCATGTCATCTCCATCAGCGGCCACATCATTTGAAACGTGCTCACTCGGTGCGGAGAAGGGAGCAGAAGCCTCAGATTCCCTCTCCAAAGTCTCTGGGATGAAGTGATCGATCTGTGCGGGTTGCCTGGAGACGGACGTCGCCTCTGGCACCGTGCGTAATTGTTGGAACTGCGCGCTGGGGCCTGGTTCTCCTCCTGTGGTGTGCAGAGCAGTGGCATCCACGTTAACACCTCCTCTTCTGCCTGGAAAATCTGTAATAATCCCCGGTGCAGAGACATTGATGGTGTTGGTGTGTTCAAAGGGCTGCGCGCCTGGATAACCTGGAGCTCCTGATCCACGAGGGCGCTCAGGCTGCTGTCTGGCCCCTGACGCACGGCCACTAAAAGGCGCGTACTGTCTAAAAGATCCCTGCTCTACATCAGTCCTTAAGTTTCTGGACTCAGTTCTTCCTTGCGCTCCCGGCATCTGGCTCCTGGTGCCATCCATCCTGCTGCTCACATAAACCTGCGACTGGCTTCTGGAGGGACCCGGAGCCTGGTACTCTGATCCAGTGCTCATTAAACTGTAAACCTGTCCGTTGTTCTCCCACTGGATCCGGTGCCGCCAGGGGCCAGCTGTGTGCTGCTGCTGCTGCCCAAAGATTAGGGGAAGAAGAAGTCCTTGGAAAAAGTATAACAATAAAAGTGACCATTTTGCCATGGCAGTAGAACTAGAAGAAGAAATAAATCCTGCTGTGAGTGAATGATAAATCAGATTTTGAGATGAATGTTGCTTTGTGGGAAGTGGATAAAAAGCAGGAGTGCGCTCTCAGTTCCAGCTCTCACACAGAACCACATATCAGTTCTCAGGACGACTGACAAGAGCAGAGGAGGGCCGGAGCTGTTTCTTCTGCTCATTTATCGAATTCGGCTCAGCTTCTTACGCAAAGCCAAACTTTCTAGCAAGAAAATTTAACCCTTGCCTCACCGTGGTTCATTTCTGTTACAAAAGACTTACACAAGGACGTTTGCTGTGTAAACTTTACGCACGGGTGTGAGCTGATGTCATCTGAATGTGACCGTTCAATCTGGTTATTTTCCAGAACCAGTGCACCCAGTAGAGATGAAAAAAACCCACAAAGGTGTTTTTTTTATTTCATTTTCACCACAATCATCCACTGAAAATATAAACTACAGAAGAAAAACTTTAATTGTTGTATTAAAATGTCATTAGAAAAACTGAATAAATAGTCTATTTGTTTTTTTCCCCTGTGAGGTGGTACACCTCACACGGTCAGTTTATCAACATGAATAAATATCAGATGGAAGTTTTGAACCAATTCTACCAAATTTATGAAACAACTTTGAAGAGGCTGCTACACTACAGGTCTCCATGGCCCTGCAGCACCAAACCTCCACCACATGGCGGCAGGCTGCATCTACAATGTCACCATCCTGAGAATCAGATCTATTAATACAAACGTTTTTATAGTCGATCATATCCTTCCCGAATTAATTTTATTTTTAGTAGTTTTATTCATATATTTACAGTATATTTATGTATTCATTGGCCTATATTTTGTCTCTGAATAAAAGTCCACAAAAATATTTTAATCTACTGACATTTCTTTCTTTTTTCCCCTCCATTCTTCAATAGAAAATTTGTTATAACTTCCGGTGGCTGGCAGATATGAGCCTTCATCTTCAGTAGCCTATGTGTTAAAAACAAACAGACAAACAAACAAAAAAAACAAAACAACAACAACAACAACAACAAAAAACACTGACATTGTGATGTTTGTTGGTGATTCTCATTTAAAGCAATAAAAGATTTAACTACAGACACAGCTCAGGTTCAACAAACTTGAAATTTCGTCTCTACATGCCAAAAGCACCATCAGCAGTTCTTATGTGATACACAGGTGTTACCAATGACAGTAATTAACAAAACCAGTGGTGGAAAGAGTAGTGAAAATCTGTACTCTAGTACAACTACTGTTATATTACTGACATATTACTAAATTACAATTAAAAGTACTGTTGTTTGAAAAATATTTAAGAAGAAGTACAATGTATGCTTCTCAAAAACTACTCAGCAACAATTGTTATTACACTGGTTGCACAGCAGACATTGTGACATGTTATACCAGAAAAGTCACAGGTGCATTAATGGCTGCTGTATTTCCATTCAGGGGAGGTCCTTCTACCTTCTATTGTGCATACTGGCTCACTGTCACCATTACTGGAACCTGAGCTGTAATTACCATGATTAAGTGCTTTTCCTGCTGTGACAAGTCAAAATGCTGCTGTGCAACAAGTCCATTGATGTATTAAAAGGGAGAAGAGGCCACTGAGGCCGCATATGTCTGGTACCCAGATTTTTGATGATTGATAACAACACACTCTTATTGATTGGCTTGAATTTTTTTTTTAACACTTTCCCCCGGGGATCAATAAAGTATTTCTAATTCTGATTCTGATTCTGATTTTTGATCTCTAAAATTGTCCTGTGTCAGAAGAGGGACTGAAGAAGAATTCACAACTTTAAACATGTAAAAACATGTTAAAAGCTAAAATCTAAAACTAACATGACATACTGATGTGCAATTATAATTATCTTTGTTTTGTTTTAATGAAAATGTCGGCCCTTGAAAGTTTTCTCCCATATTTCGGTCAACTCCATCAGATTTGTACAAAAACATGATTTAATCGGGCATAAAAAGGGTTAGCTATACCCTGAAGACCCCTGTCTCACTTCCTGGTTTAAAAAATGTGGGAATACTACTCTAGACAAATTTATGACATCATATTGCTATCAGTTGTGTCTTAGCGATAACATGTCAACTATGTAGCGTCTACATTTAATAAAAAGTTTTATCACTGACAAGTTGGATCATTACAAGGTTTAATGGCCAAAAGTTTGATCTTTTAAAATATATTTTCCCTGCGTAATTGAAGAGTGAAAATCTAACCCTCAAAATTTGTTTTTGTTCCAGTTTTATTAACATCACTATGACCTTTATGTCAGGTAATGGTCTTCGGTTGTTTGATCACAGATGGTATCAGACTCACACTCTGATCTACAGAGGAGCGTTATAGACTTCAGTATTTGTCACCTCTCAGACCAAGTGCCAAATAGGGCATGAGGACAGTGAGCCTGTGTACTTTTCTATTCTTAGTCACAGAAACCTTCACCCGGTCCAGAGTCCAGCCCCGCCCTGGTCTCTGTCTGCTGCAGTCCAGATTTATAAGAGCCGCAGATCCTCGGCACTGGTTTGGCACAAGACTTCCCGAGCAGGACATGTAACCCACAAAATTTAGCCAGTAAGTATTAACGTTGAATTGAGTCTTTCTTGTGTGTCTGACCTGAAAGTAAACAAATCACAACAAATGTTGCCACAAAAACTAATCTTTACTGTAAGTTAGGAGTGCTTGGAAATAAAATAAACAGTTTCTGGTTGTTTTATTTATTTATTTTTGTTGGTACACCTACAGCAGCAGAAGCAGCAGATCTTTCCCCGTGTGAAAGACTAATTCTTTTACGCTTTGAATATATCTTATCCCATGAATCTAGGTATCCAGGGCTGCTCACAGCTTTGCTTCTTGTGAGATTTAACGAAGATGATGGTCTTAAAATGGTTTTACCACAAGAAAACTTCCCCACAAGGAATATACCTGTTGTCTTCCCCTGAGGCCTCACACTGCCACTCTGAGGAGTTTACAACTAAATGATAGATCCACAGCCTTTACCACAGATCATGGGGAGACAATACAGGTGAGACGCTGAAACAAATGTGTGAACAGAAATGAAAGTTATTATTACAGTCTGTTGTGGACTTTTAGTTCCCCCTGAGAGCCACAGTTGTGTTGATGTTGCCGTCTAACCCGAGTTAAAATAGAAATGTCTAATAAATGATGAATTATATGTTATTTGACGACTGCAGATCAGCAGGTTTCTTGTGACACGTCTTGCTTATCGTTTATTAACCTTTGCCAAAGTCAGTGTGTGGTCGGCGCTGCTCACGTTTCAGCTTTGCATCTATCTTCATGTTTAAGTCGATCTACACGTGACAAATTAGTGATGAGAGCATTTAATATGTGAGCTATTATGAGTTGACCCCTAACGCAGTTTTAAATGTTAATAACTTCTGATGTTAAGGAGGTTATCTCAGTCTTTAAGCTTTGCTGTATGTGTGTGTATGTGTGTGTTTCAACATAAAAAAAAAAAAATCCCTGAAGTTTGAAGACCAAAGATCTGGAAAGTTACAAAAAAGGAACATTAAATATTAGAGCACAAAAGAAATAAATTTTAAGTATTTTTGTCTTTAGACAGGCTAAACTTACATTATGTAGGCACTGGGTTTCCTTGCCCAATCGAAATCAGATATATTTAATTTATTTATTTGTTTTCACTATGGATTTTTAATGAATGTATTTTACTGTATTTACTGTACCTTATAAAACTTTGTTTATTAATTTAATTATTTATTTGTGAGAAACAGCACACACAACAGCTATTAAAGCATTCGTCTGCAGGGGGGAACTGATGACGTTACACATGCTCACATTCAAGAACAGAAAACATATATAAGCATAGAGAATTGTAAGTATAGAAAATAAGAAGTATGTAAACATATATACATTGTACTACTATATATAAAAGAGATAATATAACAATAACAATAATAACAAATATATACGATAAGAAGTGTGTAAAGGTGCATGTGTCTTATCTACAATATGTAACAGCAATAGATCTAAAACTACAATATATGGAAAATAAACAGTGAAATGTTGATGTTATGACAAAAAAGAGTGAGCAAGATAAAAATGAAAATAAATAAATAGTATAAAAGTAAGTGAATAAAAAGAAACTTCATAAAAGCAGATGTGTTTGACTATAATATGTAGAGGGGGAGGTGGTTCTTTATGCTTATTGTAGGTGATATTTAGTTTTGTTTCAAGTCGATTAAATAGTTTTTCAGCTTCTCTATTGAAATCCGTCAAATTAAATAGAAAATTGTTGTAAATATTATGAAATTAAAGCAACTTTGATTGCTTGTTTCCATATACAACAAAAGAAAAAGGAACATATTAAGGAACAGTTGCCACATTCACAAATTAAATAAAATATAAATTGCTGGACTCAAGATGATCAATAAGAGGCTGCCGGGTCTTGTACAACTGTAAAAATCTTTTTACTCGTTCAAAGTGTCTGATGCAGGGTATTGATTATCTGACTGTTGGGACCTCCCTCTTCTTCCTTTTTTTGGTTGTTGGAGAGGTTTAGGAGGGGAGCAGTTGTCTGTTTTGCACCAGGTGTCATTTATTCCTCTGTCACAGGTTTTAAGTCACTCCACGCTGATAAGAATCAAGTACCTGTTAACCAGAAACTTTGTTTATGATAATTTATGATAAACACAGAGACAACCTGTTCTTTTAATACAATACTTCAAGTCTCTCTATTTAGCCTTTATAAGCCTTTATAAGCACCAACACTATAATGTAGTAAGCACTTAAAATTATAACAAAATGACAATATAGTAAAACATTGTTATAATAATATAAAATGTTTTAATCTGAGAAATAGTCATTTCTGAAAAATATAAACATAAAATTTGAAAAGTGTTGGGGACATGTCCCGAGCATTCCCAGTGTAAATGACACCTATGTATGTAGGTCATATAGAGGCATCAGTACATTATGCACAGCACAGTACCAACCAATGCATACATTACATAACCAGTAACCTTGTAGTAGCTTTAAGTTTTTTTTATTTTATTAACTGTTTTGTTGAGATCATTTACTTTTCCTCTTTAAATAAACTTGAATGTATGAGTTTTAGAGACTGCACTAAAAAATGTCTTTCAAAAATTGTTGAGTAAACTCATTGAAGTAAAAGTAAACAATGCTCAATAATTCAATATTTTCAATTTCAACCATTTAATTTTCACCCGAATAATACCAATTCAGGTTCACAGCTCACTGTGAATTTTTGAGATGCAATTTTTTGGGGTTTCTAAAACTCAAATATACAAGATTATCTAAAGAAGAAAAGTTTAGTATCTCAACAAAAGATTATAGGTCAGCAATTTTTTTTCAGTGTATTTTTCAGAACATTTTTTATAAATTATGCCTTTAAAAAATGATAGGGACAAAATCATGGGCCATCCATGTTGTCAATCATGCCGCCAGCATCCTCACATTGTAAATTATTTTAATGTTTCAACTTACATATTTAAATCCCCCTGTTGCCTAAAAAACACGAGTTAACTGGTCACTGGGTTGACTAATCGGTTCAAAGTCATTTTGTGATTTTTTTTTTTTATTTTTTTTTTAAAGAGTAACCACTTGAGATAAGTTAAGTGAACTTGAGAAAACACTGAAGTTCAATAAGCTTAACATATTACGCTGAATCAACTAAGTGGGAATGAATTTGATACAAACTATTCATATACATATTCATGGTTAGCATTAATGTGTAATAAAGACACACAGCAAGTTTCCATCATTTATGTTTTCTTCAAACTACAAAAGAGGGTCTGAACACTTAGCCCACAACATACTGCATAATTACTCTGGAGATACGGTGTAATTAAAAATAATAATAATAATGATAATGCTGTACCAGCACAGTACCAACCAATACATACAGTGTATGTAGGTAGTGGGTAACCAGATGGAATTAGGGGATAACCATTCAGGATTTCACAAAGATTTTCTACTGTTTTTTAAGTATTGGGTAACATGAAAAGAAAATAAACAAGAAAACAAGAAAATATTAGTTGATTGCACTAAGTTCCTGTGTGATTTTTAACAGTGAAGTGTAAGTAACACCTATGTAGGTCATATACAGGCATCAGTATATAATGAGACTGTTTCATAACCAGTTAAAAACTCCTTGTAGTAGGTTTAACAAATACTTATAGCTGCTTACAACTACATTATAGTGTGCTATAAACTGTTGATTATGTATATAAACTACATTATTATATATTATATATTGCTTATAAATGCTAAAATGAATTCAGTTGTTCACATATGTTTAGTCACAGCCATAAATATTGCTGTCGTTCGTTCAGTGTCATAACCACAACTGTTCACATGCCTCAGGGGTCCTCACTCACTCATACAGGGGGGTCTGGACAACATGTGACAGCCGCTCATCTCCCGTGTCCCTGCCTCTCCACCCAAATATGGACGCCCCAGCTGTACTTTTGGGGTTGCCATGACGGCGGGTGACGTGGGAGCACATGCCACACCACAAGCTTCTCACCTTACCCAACCCGTCGGTGGCGTGTGGGGACTGGCCCCTGAGTCAGAGTGGGCTGTGGAGCGTAGAGTGGGCGTGTGGGTCAGTAATTGGCTGTGCACTTGTTAAATATATTCCTCAGGCACTTAGCCTAAATATAAACTGACAGAGCTGCTCCCCTCTGCTGCAGGCCAACTGGTGGCATGTAAAGATTCTCAGAAACGCATCACAAGACCCTGATATCCTCCACCAGCACCCCTGTTGGGGCACTGCAAGGTCTTGGGACAGAGTTGGCCGGTGTGCAGTGTGAGCCAATATATATGACACTAAGGACTGATTTATAATACGTGCTCAGACTATAAAACCTTTGATATCTTAGTCATCACTGTAGCTCAGATACAAGTCATTTGTTTAATGTTTCATGCTGTGTAATCAGCAGCAGGTAGAGAATATTACCCTCAAGGTTACCTTATAATTTACTGGGTTTTTCATATTGAAATATCAATAAAGGTGAGAATTTACTGCTCTGCGTTTTCCCTCATTTCTGTGTAGACAGTGTTGGTTGAGCGTAGAGCGATGTGGGAGACTTCTGAAAGGACGTCTCATCTTTTGGAGGTCACAAGCACTTTTACTCAATGCCTTGATTAAATTGATGCCAGTAATTTAAAAAATAAAGCTGAATGAATAGCTGTTAAGAAAGAGATTTTACTCCTTCGTTCTGAAAAGCTGAAGATTAGAAGATAGAAAGATTATTTCATGTTACTGGATGTGTTGCACAGCAAGAGTGCATAATATGTCAGACAGGCAGTCAGGGATTAAGACACATTCAGTATATTGTTTATTATTATTATTATTATTATTATTATTATTATTATTATTATTATTATTATTATTATTAGTGCAGTGCGTTTGACAATTATTTCACTTTTCTTCCAGGGTCTTTTGTAGCAGACCTACTCACTTGGTGGCCCATAGACTGAATACGACCCTTTAACGACCTCAATCTGCTCCTTTGATAATTTATTAATAGTAGAAATAAATCATTTCTCCAAATTAGTTTATAAATGTATTCCAATTCATCAGTGTTGCTCACTGTATTAATGCAGCCAGAAATAACATCAGTTCATCATGATCACTATCTAAAAAGCTAACATCAGTTAGCACTAGTGGCTCACTGCTGTTGCAATTGGGGGGCATACAAGAGTTCAGCTACTTTTTTCATGTTTTTAGCAGTATCAAATGCCATTGCAAAATGTCCCTGTCAGCACTTAAAAAAAAAACGTTTCTTTGCTGCTCATTATTACACTTCATCCTAATCTTAAGCATTTTTTCTTATAATCGTAAAACAATGTTGTTACACGTTTCTCTCATAAAACTTACACTGACACCCAAAACCAGCTGAGGATGTCTAGAGATCTTATCTTTATGTACATACTTCTTTTTATATTTTATATATCAAAAGCTGAAACAGTAATCATTACTAAAGTTATAAATGTAATGTTAAAAGGACAGTTCACTCCCAAATCAAATATACATATGTTTCCCCTGGCCTGTAGTGCTATTTATCTATCTATAGTTTTGGTGTGAGTTGCAGAGTTTTGTACATACTGTATTTGCTGTAGAGATGTCTGCCTTCTCTACAATATAATGGAACTAGATGGCACTCAGCTTGTGGAGCTCAAAGCACCAAAAAACAAACAAACAAACAAAAAAACAAACAAACAACAACTTGCCAGCAGTGTCTCTTTACAGAAATCATGACCCAGTTACTGGAGATAATCCACAGACCTTGTTGTGAGTAGTTTCATACAGTTCATATTCAGTTTCCTTCTAGTGGAAAGAAAGTTGTTTCTAATTCTATTATAGCACTACAGGTAAGAGGGAAAATGCATATTCTTGATTTTGGATGGAACTGTCCCTTTAAAGAAAAAACAAAACAAAACAACCCTCATCTATGTGTACGGTGTGGCATTAACAGTCCAGTTCCAGGAACTCAAATGCATCATAAAAAGTAAAGTTCCTTTAAAAACATTATACAAAACACACCAATTAATAACAAACATTACAAAGTGCTTCTGTTTGTTTTCTTTTTCTTCTTCAGTATTATAGATGCTCAAACTTTATTTCTATATTTATGTACACTCTAATGTTCACAGTTAAGTGGCTTTAAAATCAAGTCACGTTTATTTGTCCTTGTTCCTTTTTCCGTCCTGTAAACTGGAATAGTTCATCTATTGTCTATTGAGGAAAACTTTGTGCTTCGGCTTGAAAGCCGCTTTTATTGAGGTAGAAATCTAATCTGGCTGATAGGGAGTCTCATTCATGTTATCAGTCATCGTCACTGTGCACAAATGTTTGTGTTGTAAAACATGACGCCTGACCTTCATGGGAACCACATGTGTGTGCGTGCGAAATGAATAAATAAATACAGGAAACATAGAGTTGATTCAGTTGTTTCATTCAGTTGCGAGACACAAATCCTTCCTCCCAGTGGGCATTTTATACTCTGACATTGAAAAAGATCAGGGTTGAGATCTGTCGCTGATGTTAAACACTGGGCAGTCCAGAGGTGGCTTATCTTTTAGAAAAAGGTTACACAGGATTATACAAAACACAACACTTCTGCCATTATTAGTTCCTAATAAGTTACAGGATTGGCTATTTACAAATCAGGCTAGAAGTACAGAACTGGTGTTACACATTGATGATAAAATGATATTTACAAGTCTATACACAAATCCGCTGTTATCCCCGTTGTGCTGCAGAGAGAAAGAGAGAGGAGAGGAGAAGTTACTCACACTGAATGATACGTAGCAATGAAAATAATGCATCTTTTAAATAATCTTATTTACCTATAAGTTGTTCAGCAGGCCGTTCTGAATACTTTCATATGCTGCGTTATAGATATCTTCCTTTGATGTCATCCCATCAAGGTACTCTGCCCAGAAAAAGACAAATTCAGTCATTTATAAGAGTTGGCAGTTAAATTTGAAGGCGAAAGGGAAATATTTTGTTTTGATTTTGATATTATGGATGTGAATATTTTGTTTCAGAGGTGAGGAATTGGCTTAATGTACCTATTCTGTCACAGTTGTTCTCCATCTCCTTCCTGTGTTTCAAGTACATGGGCCAGACGTGCCCATCGAACAGGCCTGGGGGGTCGGGGACTGTGTATGTCCTTGTACTGCAGAAACATGATCAATCAGGTCACATTATAGCCTGTGATACCTCATTTAACACTTAAGTGTAATTAGTCAGTCACTCCAAGAGTTTGTTACCTTCTCCTCCTTTTGCACTCCTCGTAGGGAATGGAAATGTATAAACATTTGTCATAGGCTTCGATGAGAGGCCTGCAGAGGAGAACTCAGGTTAGTGAAAAGCTTCAGAGGTCAAGAGGCCTGTGGGTAAATTTTAGAGCTTGTTGAGAAAAAGGAGTAAGCTGACAGGATGACCCACTTGTAGTTGTAGATGAGGAAGCCCTCCACGATGAGAATATGGATGGCCTTCTCATCTGAGTCGGCCTCCTCAGCTTCAGGTGACAAACTGACGCCGTGTGAGCGGGCGAACTTGACTGGGTTCTCCTGCCAGCCCTTCACAGTGTTGACCATCGCCTCCATGTCGAGGGCGCTGATCACTGATAGAGAACAGGGAGAGAGAAGAGAAGAGCAGGCTTCATCACACATGCAACAAACGCTCCTCACCAATGTGCTTTAACACACATTAGTCACGGTTAGTGAATGTCTGAAGCATTCACAGAATAGATGATAGAAAAATCACAAAGTTTAGGATTGATTGGTTACCAAAACTAAAGAAATGTGTAGGAAAGAAAAAGTTACATTACTGCATGGTTTTCCTACGTGAAATCCATTCTTACCATCCCACTGTCTAAAGCCGTCCTCCCCGACTTCTATTTGATCGGGTTTCTGAAATAACAGTCACCAATAAAACATTGCTGCAACCTAGTAATCAGCCGGACCTGATCGCACCTGGACAGGACAAGTCAAGGACTCGTCTCCACCAAAAGTAGCGCGCGGCGACATTTTCGGGAGCAGTTTAAATATTTTTTCCAATGATGCGCTTGCGAGATATCACTTGCAATACCTTCAGAGTAAAGAAACAGCATTTAAAATGTTTTAAAACTATGAAGGTAACGCTCACTTTTGCCTCATTTTGAAAGCTGGAACCTCTGACTCATGTAGCAAACTGACTCCTTTTCTTTTAAGGGGAAAAAAAAATCTTGCACGATTTTGAAATTATGATTTTTTGCAGTCATGCGGTCCTAGACGATACCTTTGATGCATTTCTATAGCACCAAAACATACATAAGATTTAAAATGATTGGTAATCGGTGGTCCAACAGCTTTACTGACCCTGAATGCACCACAAAAAGATGCATTTTTGTGGTAGAGATGAAATCTTCTGGCTTCTTTTAAAAAGCCAAATGAAGTTAATGGGCATGCAATAAGTTGGTTGCAGAATTTGCAACATGATTGGACAAAGTCTGACTTTAAGTGGGGACGCTCAGCCCTTTCATTGGCTGTCCAGGAGACAATCAGCCAGATGTATTACTAGGCTACTGAGATGACAGGACATCTTCAGGTCAGACTGGAGGGTTATTTATTAGCACAAAATGTCCTCAAGGACAAATTTAACTTAATAAATGAAATATATCAAAAATAATACTTACATCAACTGAACATTAATAAATTAACATATTTACTGTAGCTTTAAACAAAATATTTAGTCATTTAAAAGTTCAAAGTTCAAAAGCATGGTGGTTTTAATGTACTTACCTTGAAAAAGTCATCCTGATGCACCACACAGCAGTTGGGTAATGTCTTTAGTAGTCTATTTGTTAACGTGGTCTTCCCACCGTTGGTCACTCTGAAATTGAAACACATTTCATGCCTCACAGATGAGTTACACTCCAGGATTTCGCTCATTTTAATTGCCAGATAAATAAATAAATACTTTAAATGTGACTTACCCTCCAATGCCAATGATGAACTTCATTTTTTTCTTCTGTGTATTGGTCACCTCTGGAATTCAGTGAATAAAAGAAGGGAACCCAGCCAAATCAAACACTCCACTAAAGGCTTCCTCTTGAAAAAAACAAACCTTTCCTTCTCCTCTCCCACAGATGTTCCCCCCTTTTACTACTTCATTGATAGACAATCTCTCTGACGGGCATATAAAGGATTTAGCTGCAGCGTCACAGCCACTCAAACCAATCAGCCCCCTTTTCCTGCAGCCAATGAGCCGCCACTTTACAGGCTGCAGCACCAATGGGAGGAGGAGGACTTACTGAAGGAGCCTCACATTTGCATGAAAGTAGATCCAAAATCTTCCACCTGCTGTCAGGGGTCAGTGGACACCGGCCAAGCAAATGCACGACAGATCCTACACCCGACAGAGTTCTTGGAAGATAATAGAGAAATGGTGAGAGAGCTAAGTTGTGAAACACAAAATTAATTCTCTCTTGAGAAAGAAGACACAGAGCTACTGTAGAGTGGTGATACTGACAGTTTAGAGGTTGTAAAATCTTTATTTATTTTTAATTTGAGATAATCTTGATTTAAAAAAACTCTAAAAACTAAAAAACTACTACTACCAGTAACTACTACAACTAAAAACTTAACTTAAGGTATAATTAGAGCAGACCCTCTAAAAACACTTTAGAATTTAAGAAGTAAGATGTGATTTAATAGCAGACACTATAAAATGTCTTTAGATTAAAATTGGTAAGATAGGGGCACCCTTGTAGTTCTTGGAGAATATTAGTCCTCTGCAGTGGCCACTGGTTCAGCTCTCACCTGCAGCCCATTTACTACGTGTCATCCTCTCTCTGTCTCTTTAGATGAAAATATAAGGCAGTCTAAAAATTCTGAAGATTAAAAAGTGCAGACACTCTAAAAACTCTTTGGATTAAAACAAAGACGTAATCCAGGGGCAGACAGTTTTAGAATTTAAAAACTTGAAAAAACTTTTAAGATTGGTAAGACCTGATTTGAGTGCACATGCCATTTATCATGGGGGATTTCTTGTTCTAGAAAAGGTTCTTTATGGAGTGGAAACAAGGGCTGTAAATTGTGCAACCATTAAAATGTACTATAATACATGCCAGAGTATGAAAGTCCCATCCTGTTCCTGAAACATCTGTATCACAGCTCAGAGAATCATTATTTGGGTCTTTCAGAGGGAAAACTTTCCATGCAATCTTGGTGGGTGAAAACCAGAAGCACTATATTTAGTCGGCTGTTGTGTGTCTGCCTGCTGCGTCACACATATTTCTGATGCAACCAGCTGGAGTACATGGCCGCCAGCCATGTGACCACAGTGTCTCGAGTCACGACTATGCATCTGATAACACAGGTCTATTTCTTTGAACTCAGGTGCCCGATGATTATCAGCCCACACACACACACACCTCCGGATGTGTGCAGTCAAACCTCGTGTTTGAACAAATACGTTACAGCCACTCTTTGTCTGAGAGTGTGAAAGAGGTGAACTTTGAGTCTGAAGTTATCAGGGCGCAATGTTTTATGTTCAGGGCTTCATGTTACCCTGGCATGACAATCCCAAAGGAAAGGTGACGCCTCTTCATGTGATCCATGTGATGATAATATTTATTTTAACCCTCATATCACAGTGATTGGCAGCTTTGATGTGTTGCATTCTAGTAAAGAATTTGGGATTACAAAACTGCCCCACATAGACTGAGGTATTCTGTAGGGCACCAAACCATGTGGTCGACCATGTGAAGCATGTGGTACACATACTTTTTCCTTCTCAGACACACAAACCTTTACTTCAACAGCAGTTCGGTGAATAATTGTATACATTTTTTTGGTCACAGTTAGAATATGACCATAATATTTCCCCTCCAACATACTAAATATTTTAAAGATCATTCCCTGGAATAAATCCACAGGTATAATGTCAAATTACCTACACTTAAAGGTCCAGGGTGTAAGATTTAGGAGGATTTATTTGAAGAATATGGCAGAAATTGAATATAATATTTATAAGCATGTTTTCATTAGTGTATAATCATCTTAAAATAAGAATTATGAATCATTAGCTTACAGTGAGCAGTGTGGGACCTCTTCCACAGGGTGTGTCATGTTGCACCGCCGTGTTTCTACAGTACAAACAAACACTGGCTCTAGAGAGGGCATTTCACGTGAGACAAGATGTTTGCAATCTGCAAGCTCACTGCTACAAACACTTGACCCTACACATTTATCCTTTAAATGAGTAGTTTGACATTTTGAGAAATACACTTGCAGAGACTTGGATGACAAGATTGATGCCACTCTCATGTCTGTGTGTTAACTAAGCTAGAGCTCGGAGGTGATTAGCTTAGCTTAGCATAGCATAGCATTGCCTGGTTCACACCAAATTCCAAAAGTATGCCAAAAGCTCATTAACATGATATATGTTGGTTGTTTAATCAGTATCCAAATAGAAATGTAAAAACGCAATTCTGTGGGAGTGTGTGTATTACACTAGCATTCTTTTCACTTTATTTGTATGTTGCAGTATGTTTGAATGAGAATAACCACCAGTTACAAAGTTGTTTAACTCTGTGAGATGAGAATAGTATAATGTTCGTTGCTAGTTAATGGACATAGAAGTTGATAAGTGATGTTGGATTGAGTATTTAGGATTTCCTAACCTGAGATAAGATATGATGAAGTAAGATAAGATACATATCCTAACATTAGTTAGGATCTGATATGATAAGCACATTGTTAATGTGTCAGTTTTAGATGGAACAGATTCAGGGTCAGTCCTGTAGCCTGAGGAAACCTGAAACCTGGTGGATTTCATACTTTTAATTTTATATTGTTGGACCAAATTTTGGGGGGAATTAATGAAGTTAATTTTGTGAGAGGCTGCTGTACCATGATCCTCACGCAAGATTCACAATATTTCTTCAGTGCGATGTGATTTTCTTTTAATTATTTTAATTAATTAATTTGATTTTAGCCAATAAAACCACCGTATAACAGTTAGACTTGATTACTTTTGCAAAGAGGACTTTCATAATGGCATTGCGACATTGTAAATCACATCTTGGTTTTGTTCATGAAACAATGACAGCAGAGTTAACATATGTAGGCTTCTCTAGTCATCAGTACAACTACACTGACAGCACAGAGTCATCACTCATGATAAAACCACAGATTTAAGAGCTGCTGTTGGTTGAAAGCATAATTTGAATTACCTGTATATTTTTTCATGCTACAGAAGGTGTCTGAGTCCAAATGTTCCTGCCAAAACAAGATCAGTACAGATAAATTACTACAGGAAACCATATTAAATATTATGGGAAAGCATCTGAAAAGCTTTCGCTGCTTGAAATAATTATAACAAAAGATTTTGCAGGTAACATGTACCAGAAGAGGTGAGGTGTAATGTGAAAAAAAAAGAAAAGAAATCGCAATGCTCCTCAGCCCAGCCAGGCTACGTCCAGTCTTTATGCTAAAGCTAATAGCCTACTGGCTGTAGTATGACGCTTAACATAAAAACATGGGAGTGGTTTAGATCGTCTCATCTAACTTTAATGTCTGAACCAGTCTGCATAATAGATGATAAAAGTTAATGTTCAAAAGGTTGAGGGACCTGCAGGAGAAACAGCAGTTATTGCTAATACCTTGTGATCACAGTAACATGACATTTAAAAATAAAGAAAGGTCACTTCAGTGGATCATTATATCCAAATGACCCCTATGAAGAACAGAATGGGACTGTCAGGTGACACAAAGGACATCCACTGACATGGCCAACACATAAATCATAATTATGTCCCTTAATACAGTAACTCATCATGAACTGTCTGTCAAAAACATTCCAGACCAAAGTGTAGCACAGTTAGAAGCAATAAAAAAGATGAAAATATAAGCTGTAATGTACAGGAGCGAGGCTGCTCTGTATCAGAGGTCAGTGGTGGATATAAGAGGTGACAAAAGCAAGCTTGTTTCAGTTCAGTCATTTATTTATTTTTTTTTACAAACAGTAAATGGCACATTTTCATAAATAACACCTTTATCAATTAATTTGACTCTTCAAATATATTTCATTTCATTTGTAACAATGTATGACTTCCCTCTTGTAAAAGTACCTCTGGAAACACGATGGCAAATGACTTAAAAACTGACAAAAATAGATATGACAGAGACAAAAGGATATAAACAAGCATGCCACCTGCATATCAAACTCTGGAAAACTGTAACACACGTTTGCATCAGTAACATCTACTGTACTGTAGGTCTAAGAAGAACAATATCATTGCACATTATTTTACGGCCATGAAACCAAACAATACCCATGCCATTCATATCAAAATCCAAACATTTGTGCAAACGCCTTTCTCAAAAATATATATACAAGTATGTACAATTGGAAACGGATGCTCACTCTGACTTGAGTTTTCATTCAAGTCCTAATTTGTCATTTATCTAGTTGTAGTCATGCTGTAGATAAAGCTCACCTTGACATGCAGGAAGCTTATATATCTTGTAATGCTTTGGTTTAAATGAACTTTTAGTTAGAAGCAAGCATGACACTGAAGATGATGTTTTGAGAAATGATTGTCTTGCAGTTAATGGATCCAGTCAGGAAATGTAATCCTGTGCGATAAGTGTTTGATGGTGGTCCAAGCTGGTTCCCATTTTAATGAATGAATGTTTCCCATTGGTTCTTCAAATTAAAACTCTGTAATGCAAATACAGATAGTATTATTCTCTCTCTCCGTCACTTTTATCCCGACTGCATATCTCCACAAATACAACATTTCTAATGTAGTCCTTAAATTCGTCAGCAGGCATGCACAAAATCTAAACTAAACGCAACTTGACACATATCAGGTTTGCCTATTTATTTTCCCCCTGCTTCCTTCCTTGGCATTTGGTTAAGAGTGGGTGCCTGTGTCCATTCCTGGGATGTCAGCCAGTCCTCCGGCTGATAGCTCCTTTGATATATGGAGGCTGATAGCAGCACAGAATGAGGGGGGTGAAAGTTTCTAAAATAACCCACCTCGCCCACCCTAACACACCCCGACCTGCTGTGGTGGGTATTTCCCCCAATTTCAGGATAGGCTGTGTGTCGCGGATCAATTTTGCAGTCCCCAGTTGTACATGTACAACCCATCAAAAATAGAATTGATTGAATGAGTGCAGGCAGGCTTAAAGAGATGAGCAGCTGTGCTTTATGTAACACAGCGTACGAGGGGAATATGATGTTTGAGGATCAGCTAACATTTCTTGCAGCCACACGCAGTCTTATTTTAAAGAACTGAAACATGACTTGGCAAAAGAGAAAATGAGCTGCACTTAATGAGTGACAGTATTCAAACGGCAGTGGATTTTGTGCTTCAGCCTTTGGACAAGGCTCAGAGTTAAGGAGAAAGCATAGGATTGTTTCTACACTTTTGTTACTTTTTATTTATCTAACATTTGGAGGTAGTTTGCATCTTCAGCAGAGTGCTTCAGCTCACTCCTCTGGTTAACTATCCACCAATAAACTGTGACTATGGCTGGGTTGCACCTACAAGGATTCATTTTTAAACCCAACTAAATCATGGTTATATCTCAAGGTGTCATTAACATTTTTTGACCAACCAACAGTCCCAAACCCCCAAATATTTGATTACTATAATATAAGACAAAGAGAACTGACTCATTGCTGCACCCCTGTTTGTGACTGAAAAATGAAATGAGTTGTACATCTTTTCTCAGAGGGGATTTAAGTTTAAAGTACAACTGTAACTGAGATCTGAGTCACGCTCTCGTTTTCTCTGCTCGTGGTCTTACTTGACTCTGTCTGATACTGTAAATTGGATCTCTGAGCCCCTGAACTGAGAGCTGACCCTTTGGACTTTTGGCCAGTGACCCAACACTCCGACAGGCCATCGTCCAACATTTGACTGATTTACTGTATCACTTCTGATTTGCGAACATAAGCATGTGTGTGTGCATGGAAGGGAACATTTCCCTCTATGTCAGAGATTAGTTACAGGGGGCTGACATTACAAACCAGCCTGGATCAAGTTGATGGAAAGGCAGTTAAGTCAAAGAGAACCCTCACCTTAATGTCAGATGTCACGGCCAACCTCTGCAATCATGGACTTTGGCCTGGAAATGACAGATAAGTAAATATTAATGTTTTGCTTGGTCATGTAGCCCATATTAGGCTCTGCTGCCAAAATATATCCATGTAGCTGCAGAAGTAGCTCACACTTAAATTTAAAGAGTATCACTGCACAGATTTGCTTTTACAGGACATTTAATTGATATCAGTGAAGGGAGCTGCCATATTTTAGTATCTAACTTAAAAGTTATAGTGGCAAGTAAGAGTGAAATGGTTCCAGGCTACTAAATAAGACATAAAAAAAAAACAAACTTGATTTATCCAAAATTGTCAGTGGACTGTATGTACTGCAAAATGAGGTCACCTTTCTTTAGGCAGTGTTGAGTTGGTCTGCTGCTGCTCTTGCTCAAGTCTGTAAGCAAGAGAGGCAAATATTCAGAAATATAAAAGAGCATTCATTATATGTACTTTTAACATACAATCACATGACAATTTACTGCTCACCTTTCCCTCTGTGCTCTTATCTTCTCATCATCATACCTTTTGAACATAAGAATACAAATCTTAGACATTACATCAGCATACTTTTCACCAGTGGTACAAAGAAGCTAAAAGTCCACTGCAGTGAGCCAAAGATTATTCTTGCTGTTACAGTTTGGCTCTGTTTGCTGTGCTTAAGTATTCACCCAGCTAAAACTGTTGAACTCCAAGTTACAGCCAACTACCGATATTAATTTTATTTGAATACCGATATGAGCTTTTACTTTTTAGAACTCTTCTGTCTACCGTATGCTGTATTGGACTTGGCTCTTAACTTGCTGCACTCTATCATGATCGTATACTGTTGCATCTTTTCAAGCACCTAAAAATAAACAGAATTCATTTAAATGCATGCAACCAATCACACATACTAAGTGTTAATGAGTTAAACACAGTTTGGCTCAGGTTTAGTTCTGTCACTGTACTGTGAATGTTCTTTCAAGCTCTTGTTACTGCAACATAAGCTGTGACAGACTCAAGTGTCTCAACAGTGACGCCTGGTGGCTCAGAGTACTTACTGCAACACACACTCAAGAGTACTTACTGCAACACACACTCAGGGATCTGCACGTGCTCCATGGGGATAATCTGGCCAAGTTCCTCCAGGGTGTGAACGTACCGGATCTTATCCATGAACTTCACACTGCAGATAATATCACCAACATGCAAATTATTGTCAGAAATGATCCTGTCTGAAAACCTCTATTAATATATTTTTTTTCAGGGCCAATTATTGGTAATCAAGGAAATCAATAACCGATATTTGGAATTGATAAATATTTGCACTAAAAATGAAAATCATATTGTTGAAATTTAGAAAAAGACAAACTCTAACACAAAACATTGTTGAAATGCCTTTAATCATATGTTGAATTAAAACAAAACTTTTCAAAATTATCTTTAAACAAAAAGTGCAGGGCATTGCCAACAGCATTTCTTAACAGTAACTGAAAATTTTAATAAATAAATAAATGAATGAACAAAAAAGCACTTGGAACCATGAACAAGAGTTGCATTCTCACAGGACAGTTTATCTTTGCCTGCCACAATATAAAGGATTTAAAGTGACCTGCTGATCTACTTCAAGCCTCAGATTTTAATTAATTTATTAATTTATTTTTATTTATTTATACTTTGTTACATATTATATGCACAACAATCAATAACCAATACTTTGCTCCTGTGATTCGTTATTCTTGATTGGGAGCAGGGGGGGTTTGTTGCTTTATTTTCATGTTTGTTTGTTCATCGGGCACTTTGAACTATGAAGCACTTTTGAATTAATTATCATTAAACAAAATAGCACCCTGAAGTAAAAAATAAATAATACATGTAAAACTTACATCTGTATTGAAATGGCTTTAAGCATATGTTAAATTAAAACAGAACTTTTCAACTTTTATTTTAATTTATTTTATTGGCAATCAGATAAGAACAAAACTGACCCCTGACTTGTATCTCTACAGCTCAGCTCATCTAACAGCTTAACTTGCAACTTGATCGTTATTTCAGGACTCCCTAATTTATCTTCTTGCTGTTTATTAGATTTGTTTGGAGAAGAGCTTCTCAGCCAATGTGCAATTCAAAGGACAGACTGATGGGACTAAACTACACCTCACCTGATGAAAGGTCTTGAGATGGCGAGGACGGTCCGGATGAACCACGTTGGGTGAGCAATGATGAGACACTTTAGATTCTTCCTCAGTCTGTAGGAGACAGTCGCATTTAATGTGCTAGTTCACATAATCATGTTAATCATACTGACTTGGGTAATGCACCATTCATGTGGAAACCTAATGGAATACTTGGGTATTATAATCTTTGACCCTATTTCCAAAATCCATGGCCTGAATTCCCCCAGATTTATAGAGGAAAGTAAGGGATGACATACAGAGATGGTCTACTTTGCCAGTCTTGTTTTTCCCTCGTAAAATAGATAAATGGGTTAGATATAAGGAAAATAAGAATTGTAATATCAGCTGGAAAATAAAAACTCCAACCTGTTTTTGCTTGAGCAGTGGGTTGGAACAGTTTATAGATGTAATATAAGAGCTGCCGTCACAATAAGACACCTTGATTGGGGCATAGAGGAATTGTGGGATACAGCGATGTCATATTTGATTTCCTTACTGGATTAGGTGTAATGGTGTATAATATGATGAGCCACAGCATGAAGATTTTCAAGGATTTTGTGTTAAGAAAAATGTGCATGTATGTAAAGTATGTGAAATACAAGGAAAATAATAAAATAATAATAATAACAAAAGGACTGAAACTGAATAAACAAAAACATAAATTGGATTATAACTTTTAGCCTTAGTTTTACATCCTTTACTCATTTCCATCTCATTTTCCCAAACTGTTCTGATATCCTGTCAATCTTACTTCCTGTCAATCATCTGGTAGCATCTCTTGAGCCAGCTGATGCCGGGCATCTTCCTGCGAGGAGTTGCTCCGTTCATGTAAACAATCATGTAATCTTCTGCCACCAGCAGCTCCAGGCTGCTCACAACGTATCTGAGGACAGAACAAACAAGCTCAGATCTGACCGTACAGTAAAAGAAAACACTTAAAACACTTCACTTGAAAGAATTCCTGTGTTGAGAAGTGGATCAGATCCAGATATGTGCCTCCCAAAGTAAAATGCTTGAAGCTAAAATTAATGTTGTTTCATCTTTCATTTCCAGTGTTTAATGTTAATAATCGTTTCAAACATGATTTGACATGCTTTATGCACAGAAACACTTCCTTAAGTCATGTCCTTTGATCAATTACAGAGGGAAAAGGAACAAAGTAGAAGAACGAAAGGCCCATAATACAGCATAATACTATAAAAGAGTCTCTTAAAAGATCAGACTGGATCTTACAGGAAGAGATTCTCCATGATGTATGTGTAGTCTTCACAGCTGCTGTCAGGGAGGTAGCAGGCTGCAAACACGATGATGGCATTCAGACCCTCACCATAATAACCTGAAAGAGGAGTGAGACAGTGGTTTGACATAAGGCATGGCAATATATCAATATTGTGTCAATACCGTGACATAAGACTGGATATCAACTTAGATTTTGTTTGATAAATGTTGTCTTTTCTTGGTTTTAAAGGCTGCATTACAATAAAATTATGTAATTTTCTGATTTTACTGTACCAGACTGTTCTTGTTGTTCTATTATTTCCCTTCACCCACCCAGTCCTTATATCCACATAACTGATGATTATTTGTAAAAAAAATCTCATTGTGAATGATATTTTGTGAAACCACCAAGAGTTATCCCTACTATGTTGTTACAATATTGATAAATATGGATCTCAAGGTATTTGGTAAAGAATATTTGAGTTTGTCCATATCGCCCGGCTCTTGTACGATGCTAGCAATTTCTTTCACTGACGGCATTATGGAAGTTTTGTGTTTAACAGTTGCTCACACATGTTTTATCGCTTTAGTAGCCTGACAACTTTTCTTGTTACGTAACGTTTGCTTTCATTAATGAGTTTTGCCTTTTTGTAATCAAAATTTGTTTTCAGTGGGTGGTTGTGGAGTTTTCTTTTTTTGAGGTTTTTATATCATTCTATAGCTTCACAGTAGTGTTGTATGTAGGTTTTAGTGTCAAAATGCTATTTTCACAAGCCCTTCTACAAACGTTTTCAACTGCCCTGTATGTTTTCAATGTTTCCTGTTCCGACACCTGATTCAAATGAACAGTCGTTATCAGGCCTTTGCAGAGGCTTGATGATGAGCTGATCATTTAAATCAGTTGTGTTGGAAGAAGGAAACATCCAAAACATGCAGGGCAGTGTGCCTCATGACTGGGAAACACATAAATCTTTATCACTGCTTTTTGATAATGACTGAGTCTCTCACTCAGATTGAAAAACCTGGAAAAGTATGCGATTGAATCACATCGTATATAATATACAGTATATATACATTTTATCCACATTTATATCAGTGAGGGCAGACCAAATAACAACAACACCAAATTACTTCTTCTAAAATGATCATAAAGTTCAATCAACAGATAAAACAAACTAAACTTCATGAAGTGAAGATTTACTGCAGGTCTGTTGTATTAGACTACATTAGTTTTAACTACCTCCATGTGTGACCACCCTCAGGTATGGTCTGATGACCTGCATGTCAATCCGCTGCTCCTGGTCACCGATGATCACTGTTCGCCACAGGCGACCAGATGCGTCTCTCTCCTCTTCACTTTCACCTGGAAGACGCTTGGCAGTGGCCACAGGAGTGTCATCTACACACAAGGTGACACAAAAAGTTGTTTAACCTTCTTTCCACAGTTGTCTCAGCATTTGTTACATCATGTGGAATTAATATGAGGCAGATAGAATCACAGCAGAATCTAACCGCTTAAACACTGTGAAAATATTACATGTTATGAAATATGAACATTAAACTTTGACAAGGATTCTTGTTACATAACCTGTGAATTTTTGCACACAGCTCCCACAATATTGCTCTCAGATCTGAAAAGACTTATGTCACCACAGCTTGTGGACAAAAATTTGCAATGCAGTACATCCGTGTTTCACAAACTTTTCACAGTCCCGTAGCCCTTCAGATGTTCAGCGTCCAACTATGTACCCCCCACCCCCACCCACCAACTCTTATATGTTTTTTTTTTAATATATATATTTGTAAGTTTCCTCCTACATATGTACATATACATCTTATATATATAATCCACTTGAAACTGTCATATATTTAACACAGGTTAAGGAAGTGCTTGAGAGGATGCACATAAATCTTCAGGTAATGTTTGGCTGAATTTGAGGGGGGGTCTCAGCTTTAAATTGTTTTCCAAACACAGGCTGTATTTTAAAAGTTTGGGAAAAGGGGCAATACATAATAGCCCAACAATAGTAGTTAAATAATGAGTAATAGTACAGCTTTTGGGAAGGCATAAATCAGTGTTACTTCATATTTTCCATTTCAAAATTCCCTTCTTTTCCAGACTCAAATTTTGAGACCTTTCTGTTGATTTTCAAGACCATATTTCTCAGTACAAATAGCAACATCTTTATTATGTAAATAAATTGCGCTTTAAATAAATCTGTTAACATGTATGTTACATTCTGACTATGTATACTGTTATGCTGCCAAATAAGTGCCAGAAAATTGGAGTACCTGGCACTTAAATGATGATGCTATGCTGTAGCTCATACATTAATGTGTGCACACAGTTTGGCTGCACTGGCTGCCTGCTCCAAATGCCATGAAAAACACACTGATGATCTATGATCAATTTATCATTAGAAATTCTGAATTTTATATTTCAGAATACAGAATAGGGACAATAGTCAGACCTAGAAATCAACTGTGAATCAACTGTAAAATACTCACTCACTGATATAGTTTTTGTTGGCTGTGAAAGATGTGTGTCAGTGTTTGTTTTGATTTTTTTTTTTTTTTGTATTTGATAGTTGGCAGCAATTGGTGACTAGAAAGCCAAACGGAGATAATGCATGATGTCTGAGAGAAGACTCAAAACAAATACACACTGGAGGTAATATGATTTGATTTTCACATAAATTCTAACACACATCCTTTTACCGTCAGACCATCCACATGTTTCTAAAATTGTCAATGCTTTCTCACCTTCCCACTCCAGCTCGTTGCCGTTGTTGATGAACTCCAGTGAGTCCGTCTCATCAGGAGTCTCGATGTCGTCTACGTTGATGTCCAGGTCGTCAGGCGTTTCCAGGAAGTCATCAGAGAGCACCGACCCCTCGCTCTGATCCAGGGAAAGGTTCATGTCGGGGGCGACAAGAGTGCGACGCTTCCGCTGGGCCATGGACTCACCCACATTCAGAGTGGTGGGAGGATCTGGCAGGTGGCAGGACAGAAAAGTTTAGATACAGAATAAAGTAAAATATATATATTTATATGCTGTTAATTTATTCCTCTTACTGGTTCTGTTGTCAGTGAGGCCACATGAAGCATCAACATCTCCATCCTCTGGTAGTGGCCTGCAGAGAAAGACACAGTCATGTAGAATAAATACAATGATAGCAGAAACAGTATAAATTAGGGATCTAGAAATGTATCAAATATTGCAATTTAAAAAAATGTCTCAATATTGACCAGACTATGATATATAGCATGACACTACATGGTAAATTATTTTATTTCTTAACTGAGGCATTCATTGCCAAAGACATTTCATGCCATTTTTGTGCACAAGGTGGACAAGACTGGCTACTTTTATTTTAAAGGAAAGTAGAAGCACTTTTGAGTTAAAAGTAAAAATAAATTTTATGTGAACAAAAAACGCTGTACACATCAGATTTATTAATAATAGACTAATATTAACAATAATGATAGACATTTTATTTTCTGATATCACAATAAATATATTTCAGTCAGACAACTCATGTTTAGAATGTTTATTCAGCAGCAGAACATGATTTGAGTTTGGCGTCTAGGCTCCGACTTCATCACTCCCTGCAGCTTAAGTTACATAGAGATAAGGGGAGTGATGAGCAAATTCTTGAACCCCCTTGTTGGAGCCTGCAGGTGGATGCTGGGGTGGTGGTGGGGTTAAAGAGCAGGCAGCACGCTAGTGCAGGGCAGCAATGCATTGACAAGAAGGGGGAGAAATGGGAGGTTCAGCAGTTTAAATAGACCGCGAGATTGGAAGTGTGCGTTTGGTATGTAGTATTGAGAATGAGGTATGTCACGTGAGGTTGGCGGAGCAGCTCGAGTTGACTGCCTGAACTAGCTCACAGGCGTCGCCACATCATGGACTTTTTATCCTGGTAATATCGTACCTTTTTGCCAAGTATAAATGAAAACGAAATGAATGAAAAAAGGACATGAACGGGAAGTATACTTTCAGTCTAGCTTATTGTTTTCCTGCTACCAACTTAATGATTGTTTTGCTCTTTTTATAATTGCTAGTTAAAGCATTAACATTTAAAATAAATGAAATAAAAAACTGAAATAAACTACAAAGTATGAGTAGTCATTCCTATCATTTTTACTCTTGCCCTTTTGTTTTTGGAGTGTCTCTATTGTGATTTAACTGCAGTGTGTCCTTGGAAACAATATGTTGGCTGAGGTAACATCACCAGTAATTACCAACTCCCCTCTGACATTATAATAAGACAGCTGAACCCCTCAGTGCTGGGGGACAAGAGGGCTAGATTATAGTAGATAGCACACACACATACACAGACGAAGAAAGACACAGACGTTAACACAGACATGCATGCATAGACAAACACACCCTGAAACAACCACAAGTATGGGCTTGTTGATGGAGCTGCTGGAATAATTGCTGTTATTATGTTGTCAGTAGCTTTGCAGACGTACGTTAAAGACAGCAGGAACAGATATTTAACAGCGGATTAAAGAGAGGGGAGGAGAAAAACAATTTGCAGTGCAAAAGCATTCGTAAACGTTTCACTAGACAGTAGGACTCAGGTTTAAACTGTCGGCAGCTATACTATATGTCTATATACATATATATATATATATGTATATATATATACATATATATATGTGTCTATTACTTTGAGTGCTTACAAAAAACAAGAAAACAGTAAATCAGGGGAAAAAGAACAGAAAAAAACAAACAAAAAACATGCAAAGACAGCAGATTCTAGCCACGGTCACATTAAATCAAGTAAATGTGTAAAGTAAAAATATAGACAGTAGATAGTTTTTAAAAAAGAAAAAAAAGGATAACCAGCAATGTGCTTTACATTGGATATGATACATTAGTCTTTACCCTGAAAAAACAAATCAGTATAAAGGCCCAGATCTTTTTGAACACACCCCATCTATTGTTATTATAAAATCTCAGTCTCTCCAGATGCAGTGTGTTTGCCATTTCTCCCATCCACAAATCATACGTGGGCACAGAGTCCAATTTCCATACTTGCAAGATCAGTTTTTTGCAATCACCACTCCAAACAGTTAGTTGCTCCAATATTATACATGCAGAAATAAGATCTGTGCGCACACATGGTAGGTCTAATTATTCCTCTTCCATATCAAATTTATCTATATTGTATATTTGGCCAAATAAGCAGGATGCCATTATTATATCATTGTATATTATAAATACCAAGATGACTAGCAGCAGATAGATATCAAACATGGAGAATACTGTGTAATATACTGTATAAAATGTGCTGTGGGTACACTGGATGCCCTTGAATAATCAGTTTCCTCTGTCCATTTTTCACAAACACATTTCCTCTGTGCTAGAAATGATTCCTGCCAGTAAAAGCGTGTGGGTGGCCGAATATTTTTCCAAAGCTGAATGAGTGTGCTGTGTTTGACGTCCATTCTTTTTTCTCCTCCATGTTCACTGACATGATACATGCTCATCACGTAACACATAACGAGTACATCAAGGAAAGAACACACCTGCTGCCTTTCAGCTTTCAACACACGTGATGTGTGTCCCATCCTATCTGGGCCTGTTTGTCAAAGCTTGTACACAAATCAGACAAACTGTACAAACACACACACACACACACACACACACACACACACACACACACACACACACACACACACACACACACACACACAAGCTCTCTCTCTCTCTCTCTCTCTCTCTCTCTCACACACACACACATACACACACACACACTTATGTTTACCTGGGGAAGTCCTCATCCTGCCACTCGTCCTTCACCTCCATGCTGTCCATGCGTAAAGTGGCTTCTGCTGTACCCATCCTCTGCCAGGGAGGACGGGCTTCAGCTCACTGTGGTTGACAATCAGATAAAACAATGTCATTCAGTAGGAAGCCAACTGTTACGACCTTGTTAAAACACGCAGTCCAGTCCTCGTAGCTGTCTTAAAGGGGCACTCCACCCACTTTTCACAGCCTTGATGATTTTATCAGGATTATCTGAAGTTTTTCTCGAGACTTCAAACATCTGACAGAAAGCCAGCGTTACAAAGTCAAGGTGTGGAGTTTGAAATATGTGGGTGTACACCAGGCAGGGAGGGTTTAATGAAAGACAATGTCCAGTTGCATTATGGGAAATGGATGATTCATTCATTGGAGCTTGAACTATTCTAGGGATGAGGAATTAGGACACCTCAGCCTCATTTACTTCAATTTTGACCTTTCTTTTTTTTTAACCTATATCTAACCACTACCTGATGAAAGCAAAATGCTAAATTGCTTTTTTATTTTAATTATTATTTTTACCTAAATGTATGTGTTGAATAAAATTTTAATATATGGATTTTATTTTTTGTAAATCAAAGCCAATGTTCATGAGGTAGTGCGTTATGCATTGAATGTTTGATGTGGACCACAGGAAGACTTGCTGATTGCCATGTGATCACCTAATGGGGATCCTTAAATAAATAAATAAATAAACAACATTGGCATGGTGAAGTGTTGGTGAAGGCTTGCATTATGGGGATAAATCTAGTATGCACAGAGGGCCACCTACATGGAATATTTCATAGCCACAGAGTAACTTTTTGTGGCCACAGATAATGTCGAACTCTGCAGAATATGTGGGTTTTTAGGAGCTGTAATTATGTGGTCTGAGTGCAACTAAACATAACTGGGTGTAATAAAGAATTCAACCAACAATCTTTCAAAACTTCAACTTTCAATTAATGACACATTAAAAAAAATAGATCTGATTGTTAGTTCACACTAGACAAAGAAAGTCTGCAATGTCTAAAAATACTGGTGCTATTTTGCTATGTGGAATTAATGTATAATGATAAATAAAATTGGCTACTAAGTCTCAGTGAGTTTTCTTTGCCTACATCCCTGGGGAAAGAGACAAAAATAACAACACACCACATTGCTCATACAGCCCCTCAGGATGATACAAACAAATCACACGAGCTGCCATAAAACAGATGGTTATCTGAACTTCCACATTTTACATAACCAAATCAGAAATGACAGAAGTCTCCATCCAACACTGCATGTCTTTTCTTAGTTTGTGACGCACAGCTTTTGAGTGTCTCGTGTTTTGGTCTGTTGTAGCAGGCTGCATCAGTCATGCACAGAGTGAACATCATGTGTGAGTCTTGTGTGAGAAATGTACGTATGGGGGAGGAGTGTCCTTCCTACATCACTGTCCCAGGCAGAGTTCATGCTATGGCAGACGTTATCACAGTCCATTTGTCCACTGGGATGGCACTGATGTGCTGTAGCGAGACACATCAGAGCCTATACGGGAAAAAGGGGCTAAAAGGCACAGGCCCTCAGGCAACATGCTGCTGTGTTGTGATTGGATTTTATAAGAGAGGAGAATGTGTTTACCCCATGAAAAAAGTTGCAGTGTTTGATGTGGGTTTGATGGGGAACTCCTTGAATGCCATTTTAATAAAGTCCCTTCTTGTTAAATCACACTCTGAGTCCCATTCCTCTGTTCTCACACTCTAATCTTAAAAAAAAAAAACTTTCTGAAACAGACGGATCATTTTCCCTGCTGAATTACGTATGAAAGAGGGGTGTGACGAGCTGAGAGTAAAGTGGAAATTCACACAGCAGATCCATGCGTGTTGTGGTTTGTCCTGCAAATGTCTCTTGCCAAGGCTCAGCTGCTTATACATTGAACAGCTGATTGATGGACACAAAGTAATGCTGCAGTAGCACGTGTTTGGTGGGGATTTGAGTCCAGATGGCTGAGCAGCCTTCATTTCCCAAACACTATCTCGTGAGCCGTTCACTGTGTTGTGACCCATCAAACCAAACACCTAATAATCTGTCACAGAAATAGACAACAGACAGCTGAAAATGCTCAAAAAACAGAAGCTATAGCTGTTGTTTTTACTAAATATTTTTCTGTCTTCAACATACAGTAAGCAGAATGCTAGTGAAACAGAAGAGTTTCCATTTGAATGAACATCACAGTATTCTTTCCTCCTCTGCATTATGAAATCATTTACATGGTTTAGAGCTTGGAGATAAGCATCACTGGAACCACTGATGATAAAGGGCAAGGCAAGTCGAGACATCATGATCAAGTACAGCATTTTCAACCTTGTCAGATAGCAATTTACAGACAGCGATGTGAAAATCTTTTGAAGCCCCCTTTCAATGACGAAGACATTAAGAGCATGTTGACATAGTGCACAGAGGCATCATTATTTGCATCTGTATCTGTTCAACCAACAAAATTATGTCTGTGTATCTGTATTGGATAGAAGGGGGTAGGCTAGGTGGACCTTGGTAAACTGAGTCTATCTACCTCTTTCAAAAGAGACACAGTTTACTCACCTTTTTTAAAATGAACTGTGTCAATCAATGAGTGGTAACATGCATCCCCACTGCTTGCTATGCATTTATATATCGATTGTATTGTCTTAACTTGCTGTTTTGTTTTTGTTTTATCTTGTGATGTGTTTGTTTTATATCAGGGCACCACAATGAAAATAAGCACATTAGCTTTTCTGTGTTTTCATCCTCATGCAGATCAAATTAATTCAATCACTTGATTAGTTTAAAAACATCTTTGAGTACATTTAATAACCCTTGAACACTCAGCTGATCTGCTGAATGGCTGTGATCTGACAGGGGCCAGACAACCCACCGAATGTCATCAGATTCTGATTCAAATGCTGCTAAATGTAAATTGGACCATAAATATCTCATGTTCTTATATTAACAAAATGATTGAAACATTATATTTCAGGGCGTTGAAGTGTGTGTGAGAGGAGGAGGAGGAAAAGCTATTCTGTCACGACTGCCATCCTTTCTTTATCCGACAAATGGAAACAGACACTCAGTAATTTGAATCACAGAAGCAGAATGGAACCATGTCACTGACTGGGAATGTGCCCTGAGAAAAGCAGTACATCCTGCAAAACCAGAAAAATAAAGGCAGAGTACTCACATACTGTAATTAGGAAGACTTCCTCTTCCCGGTTTTGCTTTCAGTTGCTCCTCTTTCTTGACTTCCTCCAACTCCTTAAATCTGCCTGAGCAGAGTGAGGGAGGGTCACTTCTGTTTACATCTGCAGGTGGGACATCGGTGTGCTCAGGGCACAGGCAGCCGTATGATTCTTGCTGTTTACTAAGGCTGCAATTGAAGGCCCAGTGAGAAATCGTGTCCTCCTGTAAAGAGGAGAAAGGTTAGGAGAGTCATCACACAGCAAACGCCATCCTCTCATCTTTTCTGTCTCCTCTGCCAGTCAGACCTCCTGCTGCTTTTTTGACAAAACATAATCCTCGCCCTGCGCTTTTAGCTCGCCTCATGATGATCACTCTCCATCCCTTTCTCCCATTTACTTCTGCCTGTCTCTGCTGAATCCCCCCTCCTCCTCCCTCCACCAACATTAATGCTCCCACCCCAGGCTCTAATCCTGCTGTGATGATGTCACCCGTATGGGAGCTGCTGTGTTATGGTTGTTATGTAATTACACCTGCCTACCGTCTCTTTTCTTCTCTTCAGATGCTCTGGGTCAGGATCAGCCGTTTGTCTGATCCTCGCGTTCAGTCCATCCTGCATCCATGATTTAACTGTTTTTATCCGCCTGCGAGCAAGAAAAGATGGACGATTCTACTTCACCGCTGTTCCCTGGCAACAGCATCTTCCTCCCTCACATACACAGTCTCTCTCTCTCTCTTGCTTTTTCTCACCATCTCTTTTAAGCTCTCTCGCTCTTCACCAAACCCCTCCTCCACATGAAGTCCCCTCCTTTTTCTCTTGCTCGCTGGCTGTGATGCTCACACCCCCTCCTTCCCCTCTGTCCCTCCCTTTCTGTGCTGCTCTCCTCACAGCTGCACTGAGCTCTGGGCGATGTCAGTGGCATCTCTCTGACATTGCACTCATCGCCCAGAGGGAGCAGACACAGTTTCCTATTAGTCTCCTGCCATTGGCTGTTTGGTAGAATAATGCATTTCGGGTGTGTTTACAGTTTTCTATTAATAACGCTACTTTGCACAGCTCTGACATAGTGCAACGTGCCCGGACTTGTGACTAAAAGCATTTGTTTTCCCATAGATCTGGTGCAATTCAGACATGCTATATTTAGAGTGGATAGCTTTGGGTGTTTAAGAACATACAAACATTGTTTTAATGGCTAATTGTAATAGAGTTAATACATTTTCTTAAAATATTTCCAAAAAATGTTTGCTTAGCAGTAAGGTTTTGAGGAAACAAACATGTTTCAGTTCCACACCCACATGGTACTGGGTTCAATTTCATACGCAGTGATATCATTAAGTATTTAAAAGCTCTATATGTATATATATATATATATATATATGCATTGCCTATGTGCAACTGGGTCACTGAGATATTTTTTTGTCTTGCATGTTGCCTTTTCTGCCACATGATAGAGTGTTCCCTGTGACAGAAACAGATACAGTGTGCTGCTCTACTTGTCACGTTTAAGATGCATGGGTTGGATTGACCTCTTGATAACCTCATGTAAATCCTGTGTTGTATTTTACATGGTTAGTATATTTAGCATACTGACTTAACTCTTTCCATAAGGTCCTGTTGACTATTCAGCAATAGTACTAATATTATGGAGTTTGAGAGTGAAATTTATTAAACACTAAACAAAAATATGAAGATGAGACTTATTTTTGCTCCATTTTTCATGAGTTGACGTAAAAGATCTAAAGTTTACAAAAGGTTTATTTCTCTGCAATTTTGATCATAAGTTTGCTTGTTTGTTGTTTTGCCAAGATAATCCATCTGCCTGACAGATATGTGAAATAGCCATAGTTCAGTTACAGTAAGAAAAAACCCAACCTAACCTGAGGCCTCATTTGCAAATCTGATTTGCCACAATCTACAAAGCATACTGTGATGTACCATTACAAAGAAAACATATCTTATAGAAATTTTGACAAGAATGAAGTGAAAGGTCTCATCCTGAGCTACTACACTACACTACACTTTCACTGGTTATGAAACAGAGTCAAATTAATGCTGATGCCTCTATATGACATATAAAAGCAAACAAGACCATCTGCAAGAACACTGGCTTTGTTTATAGATATTCTTAATGCCTACCACTGGGTTGGCTGCTCTTTGAAATCAGATGAAACAAGTCTTTCCAGGCAAAGTCACAGTGAGTAGTATGTTAGCCAGTTAAGAGGAAGCAGGAGGAGATTTTTAGTTAGATTATTTTATTTTTGATATTTTGTGGTTATGGCGGAGGAAACACCACCGCTTTTGTCCACAGAAGCCACCAAAATCAGCACAATATAAAAGGTCATTGTAGTAGCTTTAATTAATAACATATTGCATTTCCAAATACTGTCAATACTAGTCAATTTTGTCCTATAGTCGTAAAATCAAAGAACTCCACCATTTAACCATTTAATGCTTCAAGCTTAACCAGCAATGCTGCAGGAAGTGTGCTGTTACATTCCCTCTGCTGCTGATGCACTGGGAGCCATGTCTCAAAAACTCATCCTTTCAATAACAGCAGGAGCAGCTGCAGCTAATTCACAGAATAGAAGAACATCTGTCCCCTTCCTAAACTCTGTTCTACTAACATCTGCTGGTCATAAGTGGTTTCCCCATTTTTTTCTGAAGCCCTAAAACATGTTCCTGGTGACGGTCCATTGTTAGCTAAATGAGTATTGACAACTACTGTATGTAGGGTAGTAAAATGCAGCTCATTACTGTAACAAAGACAAAAAACAAATGTTATCATTCAGCAATAGCAGATCACATGAATCTTAGCCCTTAGAAATTGATGCAGTCAAGCCTGATGAAGCTCATGTCTGGACAGATGCTGAACTACACCCACTCCAAAACAGTCACCCAGCACATTGGTGGTAGTCCTTAGACGATCCCTGTCAACAAACATACAACAAAGATCTTTAGATTACAGTAGGAATTTGAGAGTGTTATTTGACCACAATTTGACCACAAGTTACAGGTGAAATCAGTAACAATACTGACTGAATTAGTTGACAGTATTCTAATAGTTTTGTAATTCTCTCCATTTCATCCAGAACATATAAAATATGCAGCTTCTACACTTCAATGCCTTCATATTTTTTGACTTGTAATGACCCTCACTGATGAAATGTACTCACAAACCTGCAACTCTAACAGCATGCCTATCCCTAAACTTTACCATAACTCTTCACTTTACAAAAATGCTCTCACTCTCAAAATCTGAAACTGATATTGGCTGCATGTACACTTACAGTATCCAATCGAAAATCAAGAGTAGCGATATGTCTTCAGTGGGCAGTCCAACTGACATCAATATAATCAACATGGAGACCATCCCAGCTTGTGGGATGCCTGGTGCACCAGCGCTCACAGCTGTAACAAGCAAACTGAACAGGAGAAACAGTGAAGGTTATAAGGTTATACAACTGTGCACCGTCAAAATAAAGTATGTGCACTGACAGGCGCAGGTTGTTATTATGAGTGTCTGACAACATTATAGAAATTATATCTACAGAGGATAACAACTACAAAGAATAGGATCATTTTATTTGAACAGAAACAGCCGCTATATTTCTTGTTTTGGTGTGTTTAATTTGGCATCTGTCAAGTTTGAGTGAAGATGATGATGATGATGATGATGATGATGATGATAAAATTACTGTTTCCGTAAAAGGACTACAGTGGTGAGCCATCTTGTTGCTGCTGTTTACATTCAACCTGAAACAAATTCAACAAATGCACTACTACTATTTCCTGGGTGTATACATGTATGTATATATGTATTTATTTAGTTTTATATTTTTCACCCTATTTCATTCTGAATTTTATTACTCATCTGTGTTGTATTTTGTGTGTATTATGAAGTAACTACTACTCTAATTCTGTTGTACAACCCTGGGATGTATCATGATTACAAATGTCCTTGAATCCTTGATTCTGGTTGAACAAAAATGCATCTTACTCTTTAACAAAAAGGTCTATCTCTGTCGGGATCCATATCCACATACGGATTACATGTCCATGCTTTTTGCTGACTGCAACATCCTGCCTAAATGCAGGGACCGATTGTTGGCCCGATTAGTAACTTAAACACAAAAACATGGGAAAATAGGGTTCAGGGTGAAAATACATAAGTTACCCTTTATGACTTGACTGACTGTAAGGTAAGCACGTCATTTTTTGAGCGCACCTGAGGAGAATGATTTGAGCCAGGTTAAATTCCATATTATTAACCTGGGAAATGAATAAAGCAGCTACAGCTTCATAGAGTGCTGCACCATCCATGTTCATTGTGGCCCCAATAGGGAGCATGAAGCGAGTCACTTGTTTGTCCATGTTGTGATTTTCCTCCATACAGTGGAGGGTAACAGGTAGGGTTGCAGAACTGTGAAGAAAACCACATAATATATAAAGGAAGCTGACACTCCATACTTGTGTCTACAAATTGTTGTTTAGTGTTAACACTTTGGCTCACCTTGATGAAGTCCCAAAGGCAGTGGTGAGAGGCTGGAGCACACCATTCATGAATGTGAAGGGATTCTTACGTGTTATAATGAAATAGATGAGGGGCAGGGTAAAGAAGCTGTGGATCAGCAGGCCGATGATCACGGTGAGATTATACAAGGCAACTCCTCGACCTATCTCTGCGGTGTCTGTCATCTTTACAATCTGTCCTGTCAGCAGGAAGAGGGTTCCCACCGGAGCATACCTGTGATACAGAAGTGAGACACAGTGAGAGATGCTTAATGTAGAGGGAGTCAGTGCACATTTGAGTACTTTCTCAAAAGATTTCAGAGGTAGCGTGATAGAGCATACACCACACTGTAAGTTCACACAGATTATCACCTAAGCAGCAAATCGCAATCAAACAAACAAAATAAAATAATAGACAAATAAAACACAGCATTTAATCAGAACTATAATTTAAAGTAAGCACCACAGATGACTGTTGCTGCTGACCTGTACTGAGTGTTAACAATTTAGGAAAAAACATTGAATAAAAATAAAATCATCCTTCATCCTTAAATTAAACTCATTTTGTTTTAACAGGGAATTATCATGCCTTCTGCTTTTGGTATCCATATATCCCCAGCTAATGAAAATGGCACATTAACAACACATCATGCAGTTAGTTCATCTATGTGACAGCCTCCTTCCTGTGCTTACCAGATGACGAAGCAAACTAGTTGCATGATGGCTTTATTCAGGCTGTTAAAGAAATCCCTCAGAGGTTTGCCCTCAGACCCCATACTGCCCACACTGAGGCCAAAGGCAACAGAGAAAACCAGTACACCCAATATATTAACTCCTTCCGAGGTGCCTTGCACTGGCACTCTGTCCTCTATAGGGGTCCAAGAAAAGTTATTGGGAGTAGGTAGTGTACCTGTAATGACAATGTAACAACAATAGAGAGGATCAGATAGATGACATATTGGAAGTAGCAGCTGGGTCAGACAAGCATTTGGTTCCAATCACAGGAATAGTAAGAAAAAGGAATCTCACTTGTTTCACTGGTCTCAGACATGTTAATGACACGAACACTACTGGAATAAACTGTTATATACTAGATGAAAAGAAGAAGCACGTGTTAATTGTTGGTAAGTATGAAACAGTGACAGTATGAATATAAAAACAAATCATAGCCTTTTCAAATCTTACCCTTCTGAAACAAGCTTCCACCAGATTTGAGGGAATCATGTTTCTATAAATCAAAAACACAGATAAGGTGTCTTAACTGCCAACTGTATCATTACAGGTTGCCTGTAATTTATACTGGAGAAATTCATTCAGTATCCTAAAATTCTGATACAAACCTGATGATATCTAGAAAGGAATCCAGAGGCTGCACAGACGCTACATAACCACTAGAGGACGCTGAGGCAGTCCTGGATGATTTCCCAGGTTTGATAAGAACAGCCAGGGTAATGCCAGTGAACACAGCAGTGACTGTGGTGGCTGTGTAAAAGCTGAGGGCTCTTAGCCCAATTTTCCCACAAGTCTTCCTGTCCAGAGATGACATTGCTGAAAAAAGAAGATGTGACTGTGACTCATTCTTTATATTATGAGAAATTTAACTAAAATTCATCTATGTGAACTCAAGCTCATCAGAAGTTTAAGGGCTTGTTATGTAAAAAGAATCAGATATTTTACTGAATACTAATTGAAGACGTAATGGTAAAGTACTGAAAAGAGAGATGACTGGTTGCTTTGTATCCTCAACCACAGATGAACAATGTGTCACATGCTCTTGGAAAAGGAGGGAAAAAAGTAAGAAAGTTTTTCTTTGTACAGGCTTTTATGTTTCTTTCACAGCCTATGTTTACAACATATATATGGCATTGAGTTATCTCATGTTTGTGTTTCATTTGTTTCACCTGGTGCCTAGATTGCCTTCCTGTTTATACTTCTTCATATGAAGCATTTTAGTCACACAATATTTTTTCTGAAGAAACTGAGGCTGTAATGTTTATTCCATACCAGAAAACAAAGATGCTGGATGGATGAATTTTCACAGTTGAGCCTGACCATAAGTGGGTTAAAAAAATATAACATTTTGTTTGAGTAGTGGCATGAAAAGCCACATTGATACCTAGAGGAAATGTCTGGGGACATCTCAGACTTAGGTTGTGGGCTTCAGCTTTTTCAAAGTCAAATTCAAGCATTCTGAAGCTCTTCCAGCACTTTACAACTGTGGTAAATTATATTTTCAAAATGATTCATTTACTTCTTCATCACACTCAATCAGATGTTATTGTGCTATAAACCAGAGGTTCTTAGACTTTTGTAACTTGCAGTAAGGCCCACCTCTGAAAATTTCTGAGGACCACCTTCTAAAACCCGATCCATTTTGTGCCACTGGATCTGATTGAATGTTAGCTAGCTACTGTGACACACTTGGCTATACCTGATGGTGTGTCCTGTTTGTTAGTAGACATGGCATCCTAGATGACCTGGATAAGGCAATATAAAACAATCACTAGACACTGATATAGAAACCTCTCAGCCTGTTATTAAGCTATTTAGTTAGATAACTTTTCAAGAATTCAGGCCCCTGTATGGACTCTGACACACAGACCCCTTTTACTGGTCATGAGGGTTAGTAGAGTCTCCTCCAGATAGTAGTTTGGCCATTGATTGTGCTTATCATTATCTAACCTGTAATCAGACTGGAAACGATGAGAGGAAGCACCAGCATCTGCAGGACTCTCATCAGCAGTTCTCCAGGAAAGATTAAATATTTTATATCCCTGGCTGATATATTCATGTGCCTCAGAGCAAAGCCCAGGCCAGACCCTAAGAGAAACATTAACCTGAGTCAACAAAGGTTGAGCTCAAACAAACATAGTGGAGCCATTGCACAAAGCAGTTACATATTAATACAAAGCAAGCACTTTAATGGTAGAGTAATCATAGAATAAAAGACGATTTTCAGGTTTTATGTGAGAATGTACAGTGTGTTTAGAAACCACTTACCTATTGCAACAGCAACCACTGTAAGTAAAACATAGGCATTTCTCTTGAAAAAAGCCACAACATTAGATCCATTCTGGAACGAACATACATGACTGGAGGATGTATTACACTTGTGTTGTTTTTGGGTTTCCTGGGGTTCTGTAACTTCTACTGAGTCCAACTCAGACAGGTCATTAGAGCTGGGCAGCATCTCTTGCACCATTAGTGCCTACAACCAGAATAGACATTAATCATTAATATACAACCTAAAAGCAGTTTAAAAATGTTCACACACACACATATATATATATATATGTATATATATATATATATATACATATATATACATATATACACATATATACATATATATACATATATATACATATATATATATATATATGTATACAGTATATATTAAGACCAGTAGCGAAAGTGATACTAATATTTCATAACAGGCAATAGGCTAACCAAACTGTTCCTACCTAGCATTTGGCGAGTGTCAGGCTTGAGGCAACTTGAGAGGCTATACTTCAGTGGCTGGAACCCGAAAATGCTGAAAATGTCTACCCCCGATGGGAGACTTTATTCCCTGCCCAGGATTACTCCTGATAAAGTCCAGCTGGACACTAAACTGTGTAACTGAGGAAGATTTCATTTTAATGATTAAACACTTGGCACCCAGACAACAATGCTCATCACCCACTGTGCCTAACTATCCTAACTATCCATGCCATGAGAGGAACAAAAAAACCCTCTAAGGCTGGAAGAGGAAAAACAAAATCTGGCATCTATTTGAAGTACACATGAATAAACACAAACCAAGTTAATGCAAGCAAGGTTACAAATAAGAATATAAAACTTATCAAAAACAACTGAGTAATTATAATCACTATCAATAAATATTTAAGTTCCAAACATGTAACCCTGTAGATAAACGTTGCTCAAGTGTTGTGGCTATAAACTGCTGATTAAGGAGCTCAATACTTGAGAATACAGAAAAGATTAAGTTAAGTTCCTTTAAATGAAAAACACCTTAATGCATGAAAACACCTTCATACAGGGGTCATCTGTGGAGCAGCAAGGACAGAAAGAAACAGAGATGATACGTACAGCATACAGTAAACAGATCTTCTGTAATCAGGTGATCTTTTATGGTGTTAGTTCTGTGTTCAGTCCAAAGGTTTTAGGTCAGAGAGGTGTTAAGACCACAGCGTCCCTAAAATACTGAGTCTTAGGGGGACAATGTATGGCAGCAGTAGTGGACACAAGAGCTAATCAGGGGGATTTTAAGTATCTTACAGCTTATTGTGTCCCCTTAAATCACAAATCCACTGTCGTCAGAGGTCCATTCGGGACATGCCAATAATCCAGGAAATATCCTTTAACTGGTGTGAACTCTGCTTCATGTGCAACTGTGAAAAATTATACTGAGGAACATGTTACCAAATGTCAATAAATTCCCAAGAGTTCAATCATATCATATAGCTAAGCCACTGAGGCAGGGGTTTTCAAAGTCTGAGACTGTGGACCTCTCCACAGTTACTTAGTTTCTCTCAATTCCTTGATGTTACAGAATCATGATTATGTTATTTGATGCCATAGACAGCTATTTACCCAATATAGCCTAATTTTGCTGGTTTACAGAACTTCAGGCTACAGAAAATACTTAAAAGGTGTGTTATGACCTCAAGGCTTGGGATACAGAAGCTGTGTAACAAAAGTTAAAAGTAACCTGGGGGAAAAGGAAGAAGGGAAAAAAATGTGCAAAAGTTCTCTTTATTAATAAAATAAATAAATCAAAATAAGTTGCAATCAGTTAACATAAAATATAGTCAAGCAAACATTTAATGACAGCAATGTTAACTTAAAGTACTAATCAGACAATGAGTGGATTCCACCTGACACTCAAGACAACTTACAAACAAGCCAAGGAGGCTAGCAAAATAAATACTAACAATAGCAACAAGCAGTCTAGCCTGCCACCACAGGACTAGACTGCAGACATGCAGACTGAAGTTTGCCACATGGCTCACTGGCCCTGTCCTACTGCACTCTGCTTGCTTTTAAAGTGCTCTGACTACTGACTGACTGCACCTGCTGCCTAAACACAGAGAGCACAGCAAGAAGCACACACAAACTGTGGCACGTAGCAAAGGGTCTGTCCAAAGGCAATTATTAGTTTCTGACTCTAGGCAAAAAAAAAAAAAAAAAGAGTATATTGTATATCTGAACAATCCCTTCAACAGAATCACACTCATTTAAACTATTCTATGGGATCTCCATTTGATAACTAATGTAACATTTTTTCTTTTCACTTCCATTCACTGAGCCTCCCCTGAAATAGTCCGGAGCCCCCCTGGTGTGGCCTGCTGCCCACTTTGAAATCCTCTGGACAAAGGAATGTAAACAGTGCACTGCAAACATCCAGTTGCTAAAAGATAAAGGTATGAATAAGCCAGGAAAAGACAACCGATTTAATTTTTGTAATATTTCTTAAGTCAGACATTCTCAACCACTGGTGGGCTTTAGGGCCCCATCTAATGGGCTACAAAAGCCAGTGGTGCTGCCAAGTGGTTAGATCAGTTTTACATTTTTTGTCAGGAATTTACAAAGCTAGTTATCTTTATATCTAAATGTGCTCAAGAATTCACACTCACTCATTCAGTAAAAAAGGTCAAATTAAAATACATAATTTTAGTGACCAATAACGTTTGAATATCCCCACACCATTCATGACACATCACCGGGTGGAGGCAAACATGTTTTGCCACTAATATTTAGCTTACATTCCCTCGAGTGCAATGACATAAAGTTGATTGGTTTTTGAAACGCAAAAGTAATGTGGGAAACAACCCTGCATCAGTAAAAACTCCAAAGCATGTGGTGAGGAAATATGCCTTCACTGTGCCTTGAATGTGGTGAAATCCTGTCACATCCCAGTTTTTTTTCTTGTTGTTGTTGTTGTCATATTGTGTTTTTTTCACATCAGTTTGGGAAAGCGGTCCTCGGAAATGTTTTAACAGCCAGTCATGGGCCAACACCGGTCTCAGGTGGAAGCAGCAGGATTTACTGAGGTTGTTGACATGTGAGTTTGAAGTTCAGTTGAGAATTAAGTGTGATACCTGGATTTCTGGCTGTGGATTAATGGTTGTAATTTGCTTGCTAGGTGATCAGTACTACTTCTGTCTTATCTGGTAATAATCTTTAACCCTGATCACCTAGCAAGAAATGTAATGTTAAATCTGAGAGCAAATGACTTACAGGCCACAATTACAAAATTAAATTTTAACTGTTGGTTGAAGTGCTTTCTGTAGGTGGTATTTATACTCAATCAAAAATTGTTGAGTGTTTTTGAGTTCTTTTAAATGAATGATAGGACTTTTCTCCAGCCAATTGCCTCATGTCCATTTCAGGAGTTGTATTCTCCGAGTTCAACTTTCATTTGTATCATATGAATAGCTTAAGCTTATAAACTTAATAGTTTCTAACCACGGCCTTTGGTGTACTGGAATAAGTAGCTTGTGAAAAATTAGGTGTGCCGAATTTTTTGGTGATGGTGCAGTTTTTATCCATCAAGAACACATAAAAATCTTTAAAGTCATGAGATTTTTTACAAAGATCAGCACTACGTGTGATAAGAAAACAGCAGTGGAGTAGAATCACTTGTTAACCAGCATGGAGGAATGTGCTTCTGGTGTGTTCAGCGAGGCTGCTGCTTGCTCCAGAATTGATGTGATGCAGATCTTTCGCAGCCTCCAACTTTTAGAAGGAAGCAGGACAGTACTAACATCTTCTAGGTGTTAGGTGTTAGCGGTGCTATTCATGCTAAGGACATCCATTCTGATAATTAAAGTATGAACTAAACTCAAATGGGACCAGTGTCTACCAAGCAGTATTTTATAAATACTTCATACTGTGAACTGAAAAATTTAGTTCAGTGACTTTATGACTTCTGTAGTAACAAATGTTTCTATAAAATTTTGCATTGTGTGCATTATGAAATGTATCTGTACTTCCTTTCATCTGTGTTTATTACCACATTACCCCATGTCTACTTTAGTAATTTGAGCTAGTTAGTGAGGTAGACAGCAGTGTGGCAGCGGTAGTGGCATAGTATCCTGCTGCATCTAGTTGACAATGTACGACTCCTCCGCCTACAGACCATTGTCTGTAGACTTCCAATTATGAGCTAAGCTCTTTAGCGGTTTTACGCTGGCCACAAGTTATTGATACAGTCTAATCATCCTGATACACAAGAGCCAAGGTTTCAATTTGGGAAGTTTGAATAGCAAGCAGCTTTTGTTTACAATTTGTTGTTATTGTTAATAAGATTAGATTTTAGCGTTACCCCTCTCAGTTTCACTAGCCCTCTGCTTCCCTTTTCCTGCAGGACTGAATAACATCTCTTTGAAGTGAGCAATGGCGTTCCACATGAATAGAATGTTGGGTACTAACTTGAAAAGTTTCACTGGAGGAAGTGATGAAGATGACAGTAAAGCAGAAGCAGATGAAAAGGAAATCCCAGAGTCCTAAGGAGTCTGCCCGGAGGAGGAGTTTGAGGAGTACAAGAAGAAACTTGTGGAAGAAAAGTGAGTAAGCAGAAATACTTTTCTGCTATATCTTCATAATAAGACTGACTATGGTGGTAGAAACATTTATGACTGGCGAAACACAACAGGTAAACTGAACAGGGTATCCTGCTTTAAAATGGTTAATCAATCTGTTCTATGTAGACGTATGTGCGCATACAATGAGGATCTTACTTATTAAAATGCCTACATATTTATATGTGTCCCTGTAAGAAATGTACACAATAGATAACACCATTGTTTGTTATTATTTTATGGTCAGAAATGGGCATAATTAAATTGAGATTGTGTTTAACAGCATGGAAAGTGATTGTAAACAGAAAATATGACCTACATATCCAGTAAGCAGGGATTAGCAGGTGTGATAAGTATTATTTACAGTAGGCTCCCACTTCACGTGTGTCTCAGAGCCACAGATATAAACACAGACATAAACTGAACACACCATGAGATAGCAGTGTAGGAATTATATAGTATTGGTATGTGCACAAAGTACTGTACACCCAATTGCTATTGCAATATAGACCACGTTGGCAGCACAGGTGGGTTTGTATTTTTCAGTTATGATTCATGGTTATTACACAGAAGCCTCCATCTGTGTCTCTGTGTACTGACACTGGTAACTGATGATTAGGTTACAGCCCATAACTGTCTCTTCAGGTAATAACTTTGCTTTAGATGCTTAATTTAAAGGAATATAGTCACAAAATGTAACAGCTTGGAGAAATAGAGGTGTGACTTGGATATCAACAGGTTCTTGCACAAATATCGCAACACCAGTACTGGTTGAACAAGTCCACCACCAGTGGAAAAAATCAAAATGGCTCAAGCTGCTCAGTTGATGCACTTTTCCGTTATTGGAATATGCACAGCTGCACCTAAACATTGGTGGAATATTCATTTTCATTAGCCATGTAAACAGCTTATTAGGAATATTGTGGTTTTTTTCATAAGGGCAAAAAACAGAATATTTCCTACATGTAGACATAGTCACTGTCAGCAAAAGCTGAACATAATAAGTCTCACAAAGGTAGGTTTAATTACAGGGCTGATGATTATTGGATTAAATTAGATTGACCAGATGCACTTAAACTACAGTGCACTAGAGTGATGGTTTTCTGACTCTGCATGCTCAAATCCAATGAACTGTCCTGAGTGATTCCTGATATTATAGTTAACTCTCAAATGACAAAAGTGCATTGTATTGTGTATTGTTTCCTAATTCATATATCACAGTAAATGGAAGTTCAGATCCTGTAGAATATGATTTCAATCCACCCAGACTGCCTTTCATCACAGTAATATTTTTTGCAATCTTACATTTTGCTAATTTCCTTTAAATTTCCGTTAAATCCAAGACTTACCTAAACTATGACATTATTTTTAGTGATATGGTTAGCTACAGTAATCACTGTCAGATAACAGATACAATAGATGAAACAAATTTCTTTTGATTTTTATATAAAAGTGTGTGGGTGTGAATTAGGCAGTTTAAACTTCTTTGCCTCTGTGACTATAAGTGATGCATGTGTGACATCAACGGATGCGAGCGAGGCTTATAAGGTAGCTTTAGGTGGGGGTTTATTTCCTTGGGGCTCAAATTAGCCAGAGAAGCAGATTAGGCTCTGTGTGTAATAACTTGTCGTGGCTCGATTTCAAGAGGCCACCATTAAACATGTCTCTTAGCCAGTGTGCTTTAAAGCAATAATTATTTAATCACCTTACAATCTCATGTAATGCCGAATGTAATGAAGCAAAGGTCTCGTGGTCTAATTGAAAGTGTGGCAGTTTGTATTAGCCTTATGTCAGTTATTTTTTATGCTTTCTAATAGGTCAGTTTTTCATTCTAAAAGTGTATTTTAAGATTATTCAAGCTATAATCTTCTGACTACTGTGTTAAGTTCACAGTTTCACAGTCCCTTTATAAATTTTTTATTCTACAACTACTAATGTCAAACTAGGGCCTGGCTGTTTAAACAACAGATCAGTTGAGCAAGTTATTAAGAATAAGCTACTTGTCATCTTTTTGTCTTATGTACATAAGAGACAGTGTCTGGTTCTGTGGCTCAACTGACACAGTTTCAGTAACTCTGCGCTGTCCAGAAAGTGATGAAACTGCTCTAACTGCAGCGGTTCCATTGTAGGTTCACATTCTTTTATTCATTCAAATTTTTGATGAAGCACAAAGGGTATGTCAGTAAATGCTGAGATGATGTACATGTTTATAATGTAAATGACACAGCAGTGTAAAGGAATAAGGTGAGGGAGAGCAGCTCTGGCCAAGACATCAAGTCACCGCAGATCTGTGCCAAGCTGCAGCTCTTGGTGCAGCTAATCTTATTAAAAGGGGGTCAGGGCCTGAGCAGACCACCCTTAAATAGAAACAGGTCACATCTAGTACCAATATGGAGACTGCCCTATAGTGCTGATGACGGCATCACTGCAGGTATACTTACAGAAGTGGGCTTATAGCACAAATTACATTAGTTCTTTCCTGGCCAGACAGGTAAATCTGTATTGAGGAGGAGTATAAGTAACAGTTTATTTTCTGCTTGGTAAACAAGTAAACTAGTTATAGTGAAGATGAAGTGAAAACAAATGTTTAATATTTTTCCTTAAGTTTACCCTAACCCCAAACAAAACAACATTCCCAAACCTAAACCTAAGTAACCTTAATCAAAGTAATTTAGAGTGACCCTAATATATGAAACACTGACCTGTAACCAAATAGATCTGTTGTAAATTTCTCGTCTTTTTTCCATATAATCAATCAATTAATAAAGCTTTTAAAGAGGTATCATAAAAATAACTCTCATTGTGCTTGCATCATCTCTCTGTGCTTTTAAAAATACTTCACATTTCTTTCAGTTCTCCTCACAAGTAAACCCTTTTTTTTTCAACCTTCCCCAATTTTAAATTTTGACCTTTACTTGTAACACTCACACATTTATTCAAGTCAAAGTCCAAGTCAGAGGTGTAGTTGATGTCACTGGTGTTGTATTAGGGTACCTGGTTTTGTGGCTTTTGGACTTGGGATGTTCTGTCTTTTATATCTCTCCACCTCTTTATCTGTCATAGCGCCCCCAACAGGCCAATTTGTACTTAATACTAAAATGATTAAATACAAGCCCAAATTGTCTCATCCCTCATAGCTTTGTGAATAAAAAATGAAAATGATGGACAAGCATGAAAAAGTTTACAGTAGCACCAGGATTGTGGAGACTACATACTCACAGATCCACACAAAGTCATGTACAGTGGATGTGGACGAGTATACAGGTTTCCTAACCAAATCAAAACAGTGCTGTGTGAATAGTTAATTAGATTAATAAGATAATGTTTCATAGAGTGATCTTGTTGACTCTGATCAGGCATTCCTGGTGTGAATTGTTTTCCCTTGCTAACAACATTACAGTAATGTGGTAATTCTGGCGATGTCATGACACTGATATATCTTTAAGGGAAGCTTTATTCAAAGCCACCTGCTTCTTTGTCTACCCTTTAACCTTTTAATTCTCTGTCCTTATGCTAGGACACATTGTTTGGGCTTAGGCGTCTTAGACACAGAGATAAGGGACATGTTTAAATGTGCAATAATATTCATACAACTTGTATAAAAATGGATTGCTAAAACAAAAAAAACAACAACCCCAAAACAATTTAGTTGAAGAGTGATAAGATATTCGATTCACGCTCTAAATATCTTCTTTCACAGTGTATAGTGTGTGTGTTCTGCAGGATTCAGTGTGTGGACTTTGCCACAAAGAAGGTGAGAGGGCCAATCTAAGAGTGGCACTGACAGATAAATACTGACTTCCAGTCACACTCTACCACAAGTCACCGTATCAAAAGTAACTAATTAAAATTAAAACTTTAAAACTTTTTCTGTTAGAATTTCTCATCCTATATTTGTTGTTATATTTGTCTGTTATTTTTGGGCACATTTATGACTGTATGCTCAAGGACCTCTCGTGGTTGCAGCGATCCACAAATGTAGGTTATTGATTGATCTGTTCTATCGACTGGCAATTGTTGACTCATCACTCCTCTTAACCAGCTTGTAGACGCCGCAACTGCTAGGCTAAAAACAAGGCTTACTTAGTCTGTAGTAGGTTATATATGTTAGGATCAACTAAAGTTAGGCATGATATGAGATGAAGAAATCCCTGTTTTTGCTAACTTTGCCACCATCTTGACTGTACCTCATTGACCAATACTGTATGTTGATGCTATGCGTCTCAGCGGTTACCATATTGGGGAGATCGTAAAATTCAATGTGCATTGAGAGACTTTACAACATAATCAATGGTAACTTGGTTAATTTTGAACTGATTTTCATGAAATCTGTTTTGTTTTAACCTGAAAACTGAACATAACAAATGTTTAAATTGATATGTTTGGAAAGGCCCTAATCTGTATGAGTGGGGGGATGGTAAACTACTTTGACTGTTATGACAGACCAAAAGATTAACCGATAAAGTGCCCAAATGCTCAAAGGATTTCTTTTACCTTCACCTTTGCATCTTTTAAAATATTAACTAAGCAAGTCATAAAGTAGCATAGTAGTAAATAAAAGCTAAAAATTAAAAGAATAGGAACATACTGTACATCCATTAAGGGTGTATTTCAACTACAGTACAACTTGTCTTCCTGGATGTGGTTTATGTTCACCTTGATTTGGCGGGGACATACTGTTTACTCTAGCAGTAATTTTTTTTACTGCAATACCTGTATATCCCCTCTGTTATTTAATAGTCAAATTAAATTACTTGTTTTTGTTGATAATAAAACACATACATACATATTTTTTTACATCTATAACCATGTACGATATCTTTAAGTGACATTTTACAATTCTACACATGAGTGAACAAAGTTTCAAAGTCCTTTGAAAGTAAAAAAAAATCCTGTTACTAAGTGGATCACACAAAACAATCATGAACCAGCACATACGTACCTACGACTGTACAGATGTGACACAGTCAGCTTTTCCTTCATATTTCAGCTCAAGCTGATCACATGATCAGTCTCTCAGCATTTTACCCTCCCTTTCCATCATCTCTCTGTCATACCCCTGCTGCTCACCATCCCCCTTTCCCCCTGTAAGCTGACACAGCGCCTTTAAACATTAGCCGCTTTCTTCCTAATAGGATCTCAGAGGCTTAAATTGTCATCTGATAAAACTAAGGAGCTTGATAGCTATGCTGCACCCTCTTAACCAATTTGTACTCAATTAGGATAATGGGGAAACAAGCAAAGAGGGACAGCTTTAATATATTAATGTGATAAAATGATTATCAATTTCCCTCGCCTACGACTAGGGTGGTATTAGGAGCATCTTGCAAGTCTCAAATAAATATTAGCCATTAATGAGATGGGCCAAACAGTAAGGATCATCAGAAATATTTGAATTAAATTTAAGAATGTGTGGCATAGCATTTCAAAGTTCAAATGTCAAAACACAAATGTAAGAGAAGACCTGTTGACTTATCAAATCGCTGTAATAAATAACAATTATTAGGATAAATTCCATGTAGGTAGTATGTCATGTCAAGGCCCCCTCCCCCACTGTGGAGCACTGAAACACCTACGTGGAACTGAGCCATCGTTAATATCATTAATTACAGCTGTGGTACGTTCCTTACAATTTAAAGGGGTCCTTAACTGATTTTGTATTGCACCTCCATTATGTTGAAGGACTCACGAGGGAGAGAAAAGGGTCAAAACCGAAGAAGCACAGTCTGACATATCCAGTGTTTTAGTCCCTACTATGGATTAAGCTGCAAAACCCCTAGATCCTATATTTCTCACAATGCAACTTGATAACACCTTTTCATTAGACCCAGCTGCCCACATGTAGACTACCACATCTTTCAGACTGACTACATCAAGTTTCTAATGCTTTTCTAGCAGGAAACAGAATTTATTGAGTGCATGCTATTGCATTTTTTTCAAAGAAATATAGATTTCTAGGCAACAATTGAATGTACTGAGTGACTCTTCTTCTCACTTCTCAATTAATGACACTACTTATCATCCCCTAAGTCCATTGACTGTCTTGTGGTATAAGCTTACTAAGGCTATTAATGTTCTTTTTAATGTTTTACCTCGCTAGAAAAATATTTTGAAAATGTGGTACAACATATTTGACAAGAGAGAACCCACCAGAAAACCAAAGTTACCAGTAATTTTTAAACTGCATAAATATGGCACTACCTCATTCATAAATTAATGAAGTAAATGGGCTGTCTTTGCATGTCCTTTTGTTTTTGTGCATACAAGTTGGAGTCTGCAAAACACCCAACAGGCAGGACTTTCTCTATTGCCACCATATGGTGCAACCTACCTCATGGCAAATCCGTGCCACAGAGCATCTTTAAGTTCTTTAATTCATTCTTCTAGTAGCAAAGCTTGTTGCTCACAGGCAAAAGTAATGGGCTTTGCAGTCTCTGCTTTCCTAGAAACCAACCTTGACAACCAAGAAAAGGTGTTCAGCCAAAGCCACTTAACCCACAGCCATTCTGCTCATAGAAAACATTGACAATGCAGCCCAATGTTGCCAGATGGCTTTAAACTTGTTAGCCTTTAAAATTCCTCTGCTGGTTAGGCATGTGCCAACTGCACAGACAAGTGTTAAGCTTCTGTGCAACTCCCTGACTCCTAGGAGATGGTGTATCCACAGATGGAAGCCTTCAAGAGAAGTGTTATATGTATCAAATGGTATTTCAAAAAATGTATAAACTGTTTACCTCCTGCTATTCCATGGACAGCTAGCACAATGCAGAGCTTTCACTGACTGTAGGCACATGCAATATAGTTAAGTACTGGTAGACTTAAGCATTTTTGGCCATTGTGATGGTTTTCAAAAACAATATCTTGTTGTAAAAGCAACCCAGGTACTAAAACGTATGAAAGTAAACTGTAAACCCCAATTGTGGCAATCAAAAGTACCCAGTTGGTCTGATTAATATATGTGTTTATAATGCATTGACTCATATAAAAATAATCCCTCTCAGTAATCATCCATGACCCATCAGAAGAGTGCGGCAGTGCCTGCATTAAAAAGACCCTGCCCCCACCCATACCTTCTTGTTCTCTCATTATTTTGCTGTGGTCAGGATGCTTTACCAACCCAAAATATCAGTATTTGTTACCCTGGGAATAACACTTAACCATCACCTATCTTTCTGGTGCATTTGCAAACAGCAACTGCCAAATCCTACTTATTCTACCTTTAAAGGGACATTAACATACAATTATTAAAAAGATGTGTCTTGGTTGAATTAAGTCAATGTGAAAACACTTAAACCTGCATAACATTTGTGTTCTAAAAAACAAAAAAACAAAAAACAAAACAAACAAACAAAAAAAACTGTCAGAAAAAGTATTTTCTGGACCACTTTTGTTGGATTTTTTTCATTTGGCGTGCAAAGAACTCCTAAATATAGCTTCAGATAGGCGGAGTGAGGTCAGAGGAAATCTCTAGTGAAGTCTTTAGGCTCATTAAGGATGGGATTGATCTCTGCAACACCTACTGTAGCTGCTACAGCTTTGGTTGTGCCAGCTGGCAAAGGAGAAACTTGCAGGCTGCAGGATAAAATGCCCCCAGTGCCCCCCAACCCAATTCTACTGTTAACTATCAGAGGCTGAGCAACAACAATTATTCATCAAACAGGCTGTTATATGTCATGTATGTAAGTCATTTGACACATATAAACAATATAACTATATGTCATGGTATTAACAGGAACATTTTAAAGCGGTGATAAGGACTTGAGTCTTGTCCAATATTGCATTTGAATTAAAATGATTAATTATTAATTTAATATGAATTAATTAATTACGTTAAATAGCTTCTCTAGACCTGTACTTTAACCCCTTGCTTGGTATACACATGAAAAATGCAGCAACACACTGAATTATTATAATTATTAGTATCATTATTATCATTATTCTTAGATCAAACCATGCAACTAACTGTGTACAGTTTATAGTAACTGTATAATTTCACAAAATTTCTGTAATAGGGATAATAAAAAGGTTGGAAACCATTGCTTACCAATGCTTTTTTCCCCACAAAAAAAAACGTAGTTTCAACTGCTTTGAATGAGTGATTCACCTCTTTGTTTTATTTCAATTCATTATTGATGCCAGCTATTCCAAAAGCAATGCTGCACATAAAGAATTAAGAGCCCACTTGAATGAAACAATTTTTTGATACAAGTCTTTACAGTGTGTTGCCATTCAAGTTAAAAGTCCATCTCTGTCTTTTCTCCCTTACATTGTCTATAATGAAGGGATTAGCGAAAACTCTCAGTACGAGCCATTATCTTTCAGACAATAGATTTTTTGAAAGAAAGTTTTGTCGAGGCTTCATTAGCAATGGCCTCCCTCTGTGGTCTGAATGCAGGACACATTTGGAGCAATTACTTGACCAGAAAACAACTGTCAGTCATTCTTAAAGGGGAAGGATTCCAATTAATAAACCTCTTAAACCCTTTGGTTTTACTACCATTCCCCCGCAAGCTTTGGTGTCTTGTGTGGTTAAGGAGAGTTTTGTCAGGAGAGAAAGACATTACATGTGCTTGCTGCACAGGACTCCAACAGCTCCTTTGCTCACTTGTGCGCAGGGGATTTCAAGGACTTATCTTGGAGTAGCAAGTGCCTACAGTAGATACTGTCAGTGTCATTCGTCTACTTATGGACTCCAGAGTCACCATGTGCGTAGTGTAGCCTGTGGTAGGAGCCTGAAGGAAGGTAAGGTTACTTTATGAACTTCCTTACTGTGAATTCAGTCAATTATGACATCTACTAATGTATGGGTTTCCATAATGATGTATTGTAATTAAGTAACAGATGAAAATATTGTCCAAGTACAATTTGCTTTTTGGTGTTTCTCTCTGTGTCTCTGGGTAGATTTTAAACCAAATTAACTGCATAACTATGTGAAAGCTTTAAAAATGCATATGCATATGTTTAAAATGTGCAAGTAAAAACTAACGGGAGTTAGACTTGAGAGAAAATTAGACGACTTATGATGACATATTGGCTGAACCAAAAAGACTACAGATTCTTCATTGATTAACATCTTAGTTCATCAAACTTTTTTTTTTTTCTTTCTTTATCTTAGTTTCTTTGCCAAAAAAAAGGGCCTGCATGCAGCCAAAAACATTTGTATATTTGATTATTCATTGTTATGGAAATTATACTAACATTGCATTACTTGGTGAAGTTTCTTGTGGGAGAAAAGAAAGATATTCACAGTCACTATTTAAAATAATCCATCTTAATAATCAAAACAAGGGAAACTACTTGCTTATACAGATATTACATTAACTTCCAATACAACTCTTACACATAAACATCCATATAGAATATTAACAGGCCAATTAATTACTTACAACATGTAAGAGCACTGCTTTACTGTATTCATTATGTCTGCTTTTTCTCTCTTATTCCTTTGCAGACAAAGATGTGAGTTTGCTCTGCTTCTGTGTGAACAATACATTCAGCCTCACTGAAGCAGTCCTTGAAGGATACAGCTCTCACGCGTCACATACAGTAACTCTGCTCCATTGCACGTGAAGCAGAACAACAGCTCTGTACAACAACTTCTCTGCCTAGCCTCACTTGGGACCATATTGCTTAATTTCGCAAAGAGGAGAGAAAGTGTCTCCAAAGGCTCGGATGCATTTGTCAATGGATACCCTGGGAATAGTGGACGATAGTTGCCTGGACAACTATGACATGGCAAAAGGTGCCGGGTCAAGCGGTGGAGGCAGGGTCCACAGTATCGATGTCATACTGGGATTCACTAAAGACCAGGACCCTTTACTCCATTCAGTGGGAGATGATGACAACCAAAAAACAAACGTAGAAAACCCACAGCACCCTGAGAAGCAGGTCCCATCGGACCCCTATGGGCACCTCCCAGAACTGGGAGACAGCTCTCAACAATCTTCCTATCATGGTGAGTCTTTTCAGAAAAGAAAATATTGTCAGTAACAAAAAACTCTAACACATTTTTTCAGGATTATAATGACTTCAGGGGATTTTGTGTTTAATTGTGCAATGAATGGAATCAAAGTTACACTTCATCTGTGAGTGAGTTTTGTATGTTCTGTTATACATACAGTACTCCCACACAGTTTTCCCAACGTGTTGGACCAGTGTCCTTCCATAAAGACAATGGCTGTCCCCTTTTACTCTAATGATGAGTTATTAGATTGTCTGACGTATGTAAGTATCCCAATGTGCAAAAAGTGTAATAAATGTATAATACACGGAGATGAGCATCGTACTACATTTAAGTGCCTTCATAGTTGTATTAGTCCCTCTAAAGATAAAAGATACCTCAGCCAATAATAACAGCTCAATAATGGCTCATAGTGCCCGAGATAATGTTAGCTTTATTAAATAAACTATATTAAATGTTTTCTATGTCATTTTACACACAACCTTGTAACAAGTCTTTCTCTCATTTCTATTACACTGTTACACACAGGCAGCTAGTTACATAAATAATGGTTGCATTCCATTCAGGTGTTTTAGTGCCAGAGTCCTGTTAATGTGCATGCAAGCTTAATGACACATCTAAATGGTAGAGAGCCAGGATTAATTAATGTAATTAGTTACTTTACACTTGTGCTCTACTTGCTATGTCCATTGTGAGAAAGGTACATTAAAATATTTATTATCTTTAGTAAGGTTGAGATGCTGAACAAATACCACATTATGTTCTGTGGATCAGAGTAGTACTTGTCCTACTGCAAGCTTTTGTAATCATGGACCTACTGGTGGGTCTGGTTGGGAGTATGACGTTAAGGAGGCAGTGAAATTAGCCTGTTGTCAGCCATTCAACCTACTACGAATCATCTAAACTTAACAAGGAATGTTATACCATGACCTGGAGGACTGAGAATCTTCACAGACAACAAGGAATGCTGTTTGATAAATACTTCAGTTTTCATTCACTTTGTTTTAGAACTACATGTGTGCTAAAAATCTAGAATTATGGACACCTGCATATCCATAAACCATTGCAACTCTTAACTGTCTCTCAGTAGCCATGCCCGAATGTGGCTGTTACTTTGGTCAACACAGAGGATTTCATATGTACCTTGTGGACATCTGAAAACTACAGATTTTTAATAACCAAGAGAAACAGAAATTCTCTGCATATGTAGGATGCAAGAAAGCATGACCATCTACATATAACCTCTTTTGCAACTGCTGTTTATACTTAATAGCTGAATATATGAACGGTATATTGACATAGCTACAAGCTATGTGAACGGTTCAGTATCGTAGCCAAAACAGACAAAAGGCAATGAGTGAACTACAACAGAGCAGGTCTGATCAATGGAGGAGCATGAATAGTGGAGAAGTGTATGTACTACACACCGAACAGGAGTTACTTGTGTTTAATAGCAAACAATTCCATGTGACCATAGCCTCTATTCTCTGTGGAGACCAGGCCACGAATGAAGTGTTTTATACACAAGAAAAATACATTTATATGATCTGTGGGGGAAATTTTTATTTTTTATATGATCTATCTGTTAGATAGATGCACTCCAATTTAGATATTAAGCGAACATTTTTTTTAAATGACCACACGTATGTCCACATTTTGACACTTCTCCTTAAACACGACTGATATAGCAGACTACACCACTCTATGAGGGTGCTTAATGCCTGTAACTTGTACTGATATAATTATATGCCAAAGCCACACGGTGACTTCTAGGACAAAAGAATGCTTCCTGACTAACATGTCTGTGAAGGTTCTCAGTTATCCAGGTCATGGTAATCGTAGCAAGGTTTGTCATAGGCAACTGGACTTGATAGAGTTCTTGAAGACTAACTATCTTGTTAAAGAGAGGCAAAATGTCTTCAAGAACTCTATCAAGTCCAGTTACCTACGATAAACCTTGCTACGATTCCTGACTAACCATGAAACTTTCCTTGTAACAAAATAAATAAATAAATAAAATCTCAAAAGTTTCATGGTTAATGTGGGGTTCACCATATTATAGTAAATGATAGCAATATTTAGGTGGGATAGTGCTGATGTGGAATACCCTTTAAACAATCATACTTTTAAGATTTCAAAAATTACCTTTAATTATCTTTGACTGCCTAGCATTCTTATTTCAAACTAATGATCTGTTGACCATATTGCCTTAAGCGATTTGATATGATTAACGAGCTTTGGTAAATCATACACATTCCTCACTTGCTTTACTGTACATCTATTTAATCTGGACTATGACTGTTTACTCGGCTTGTGCAAACCAACTAAAGTCTCTTGTTATTAGAGGAGGCGGGGACTCAGGTTTAAGTGGTAGCATCTGTTACTATGGGATTACTGCAAGGGAAGAATTCAGTGAAAAGACATGATGTCATTTGGACTTGCCAAACCTCTGGTGTTTACAAACCTGTCAACTGTATAAAGGGCATCAGTCATTAAGCTGTTTTATCATGAGAACAGTTAAGATTTCACTTTTTGATGAGGCTGTTTGTTAAATGTATTTTGAAATGATCAACACACACACATTTCCTCTGGTAATGTTTTTTTTTTTT
>JAJHUR010086466.1:0-10804 GCA_027495735.1 Lutjanus campechanus
TGTTTCAAACAGCCAAACAGATCCAAGCACACGCAGGCGATGAGAGAACTGCTGATGAGAGGCTACTAATCAGCAGGTCATGACGACAGGGCAGCCACTTTGAACAGCTCCAGATGCACACGCCATCCAACCACAAATTCAGCATTCAGTTTCCTAGCAACTGGGTCCCCTCAAAGGCCTAACTGTGTTTAAACATCAAGATGTGCAGAGTTTGAAGAAATGAAGGATGAGGTGCAGAGGTGGATCAATGCACGCAGGAGATAGACTTGGATTAAACACATTAACAGAGATGGGGGGGCAAACCATCTCACACAAAAAACACACACACATACATTGATGCTGCAAAGATCATCACAGTGAATTTAGATTCATTACTGCATGAATATCAGAAAGCAAGCTTAAATCTAGACCTGTGAATAGTTAAAAGTGAGTGTATGTTTCTATTTTTGTAGGATAAGAAGAAATTCTCTCTCATGTTTCTCTCTCAAATGTCTCACCAGATGAGGTCTGGTTGTCGTCTTTTTGCTGGATGATCCCTCTCTTCGACAAGGAGATGTCATGATCCACAGTGGGTCCATGGGAACCTAAAAAGAGGGGCTGACATTATAAATCCATACACTACTAATAAAATATGAGTTACTATGCTGTATATGAGACTGTTTGTGAAATACAGTAAATTTAGCATAACATTAACTACTTAAAAAGTCCATGATGCGATATTTATCGCCATATTAAAAACAAAACAAAAAGTGCTTCTGCTTTCCTTCTTTAACGCTACAAGGAACTTTCATATTGTGCTGAGTTTGGACAAACACAGCAGTGTTTTCACTGTAATAACAACAAAATAAATAACTTCTTTTTAACTGTCTCAACTAACTTGGGAAAATGCAAACATAGGCTCTTAAGGTCTGTATGCCATAAATCCTTTCATCTGATTTCACACTCACTCATGGTCTTGTTTACTTATGTAGGTCATATACAGTAGAGGCATCAGGATTAAACTGAGACTGTTTCATAACCAGTTAAAAACTAATTGCAGTAGCTTTAATAAAGTCAAGGTAACCAGCAATGACCTAAGCTTGTGCAAAAAATTACATTTTTAAATCAAGAATGTTTGAACTATTTATGTGCAATTTCAAAACAAAAATAGCTCAGCAATCAGTAGCAGTGGATGAGGGAAAATAATAGCCTTTTAAGTTTCGAAAATCACTGTAGTGCAGCTTTTAAAACCAGGAAAACACTTATGCCATATCGTGATATAACATTATCCAAAATTCAAAGACAATAAATAGTATATCTATATTACATTACTGGTATATTATCAATATATTGCCCAGCCCTACAATACACCAGTCAGTAGCAGTCCTTTTATAAAATAAAATAAGAAAATAATAAAATTAACCAGTTCAGGTCTCCTTTATCATACTGGACTGTGACGATTAATACCATGAATATCATGGTAGATATTGTCACAGTCCAGTGCGATAGTCCAGTACGATAAAGACTTCTTGCAATATCACATTTAATATTCTGATGCATCCCATTTACCCAACTTTATGTTACTTTTTTGTCTACTGTGTAGCTATATCCTTATTTTAAAATGTTTATGATCTATTATTAACTGTATTGGGATTTTATACTGCAGTGTAACAGTTTAATAATATAGGTTTTTATGATTATAAACAACATAAGTAACGGATGAGTTTTGTAGAGATGAAATGATGACAGTTTCATGTTATTTTTTCCTTGAGAAGCACCTGTAACATCACTGAAGTGAAAGATCCAGGCGGCTGCGAGCAGACCGACTGCACAGACGCAGAACCGCGGGAGGAGGCGCGTCTGCCTCGGTCTCCTCGGCACCTTCATTCCGCCAGCTGCTCGCTGGTTCTCCGCTCAGAACATGTCGTCGCCGCCGCGGACTCTCCACCTTACACCGGTCCTCCGCTTTCAGAATGGATCAAACTGGCCTGTTGCTCTCCCCTTTCCCCCCTGATTTATCGCTTTTGAGCTGTTTTAGCTTTGGGATCCATCCACGATACAGCGGGATGTTTGATAGGTTCGGCCTGTCATCAGCTCCTCAGCATCCAGCAGCACCAGTCAGTCCGTCAGTCAGCATCCACATCCACAAGCTCCAAGTCCAGCCAAGACAATCAATCACCGGCCAACCTGCGCCTTTATAAAAAATATCTCTTGCTCCAGACGGTCCTCCTCACATCCCCCCCTGACATAAATCTGATCCCCTCTTTATGATCTTCCGTCTGGGAGGAGGAGGAGGTGTTTTCCTGGAGTCACAGACAAGACCACCAGGGAGCGCCTTCAGATGGGTGGGGCGACCGGAGAGAGACTGGCAGCACGGGGAGGCATGGAGACACTTTTACTGGTGCAAAATAATGTGAAAAATAATTAGTAGCTTATCCTGATGATAATCATAGTCTAACCTGATTGTGTGTTTCAAAGGTTAATAATAGGTAGGCCTACTGGTTTTAGTGGCAGACTGGACTGCTTTGAACTGTTTCTGGAAATGGTCGTGGTTGCTCTCACTGTGATGAAAAATAAAAGGCTTGATTTTTACGGTCACTGTAAATTTGGTGAGACAGTTTTCAACAGCAGGACATATGGCAGAGTATTACTGACAGGCCAGATAAAGAAAAACGGATCAGCTTCATGTAATGACGTGAAAAAAAATGTTATGACAAGATATTTTTCGAGATGTAATAATGTTATTTCAACGTACAAACTTATCACGTTATAAGAAGAAAAGTTTCTCGTGATTACAATTTAATATTTGTCTTGATATAACGTGAAATATTTCATGTTGTAGCGTGATAATTTATAATTACAATGTAACAACGTGCCATGTACTGTTGTGACAGTGTTACGACGTCGTAAGTTAGTAAGGGTGAGGGGTCTTGAATCATCCTAAAGGGGTTTATTTCACTTTAACGGCCTGCTCACTGTACATTATCCCATTTATTACATGGCTACTTAACATCAAAATCAATAATCTGCTGCAAAATATTGATTTCTAAATGATTTCATTGATTAAAAATTATTGCATTGCTACCCCAGTCTATGAACAGAACTACGTCCATAGCAACGGTCTGTTCTTTATAGCAATATTCTGTTTCCCATAGCAACGGTCTGCTACACAGAAATAAGACAATAATCAATCATTATAACATTATCACAAGAAACTTAACTATGAACTATTTTTATAACTTCATATTATCGCATAAGTTATAATACAATTTATAGTGATGTTATAACTATAATTCGTGAAACGTGTCATGTTATTACAGATAAATAGTATTTTGTGATAACAAGAAAAGTTTCTTGTTATAGCGTGATACGTTTGTGTGTTGTAATAACAAATCATCTTGTTATAACAAGAAACTTTTTACATTATAACCTATAGCCTAATGAGGTTTACCCTAGTGAAGATTGGAAGAGTAAAGCATTCCCAACAGGAAAACAGTACCCTGTCCGTTTAAAATAACTAAGAACTCATGTCTTTCTGTAAGGATAGGCTCACTTTAATCAAGCGTATCTTAATAGAATATTTACATAAACATATTAACATTGAGCGAATTATTGGTTGCTCTTACTGCTCCCATCTTAAAACAATCTTAACAGCAGGGTCAAAATCCAAATTACTTTTTGTGCATAAAATGACTTCAAAAGTTCAGCTAAAGCAAATACGAGGCTTCCAATGTCCATCTTTTTTGGTTCAACAAGATAAACTAGAAGAGATCACTCAACAGAGTGAAGTTCACCAACATTTTGAAAAGTAGCTGTAATTTAATTACATCTTTTGCCCTCAGAATCTGTAACCGATTGAAATTACTTTTATTTTATTTTTTTCAAAAATTGTGAACCACCACAAACACAAGACATCCTTGAGTATACAGTCATGAATGTGCACAAAAACTTTTAGGCTCCAGTTGCAGTCACATATTCCTGCATGTGGACAAGCTCCAGGCCTGCTGGTCTCTCTCTCTCTCTCTCTCTCTCTCTCTCTCTCGACCCATCACATGATCTCCTTCAAGCCATAACAATTACAACAAAGAAGAACCACCAGTATATATATGAGACATATGAGCATGTGCATACTGCTTTAGAGTTGAAATAAAAATGTGAATATGTCATATATAATTAATCGTAATCGACTGATTTTGGTGCAATTCTAGTCAGATGTTGAGTGTCCAGCAGAAAAAAATGTATATGTATTTAGGTGTGTGTGTTTTAATGTGAAGATTGGGTTGAGCAAGATTTTGTTAGACTTTCTTCATGCGATTTATATTTAACATTAACGATGGCTCTGCTGTGTTCAAGTGTCCCAGTAAAGTCATGACAGTGTGACAGTGAGCCAACATGCACACTACCAAGACCCTGAAACTGAATTAATACATCATTCATTAACCAGTGCTTTTACTTCAGTTACAATGTAATGTCTTCACTGAAAGGGGTCATTAAATGGTTTATTAGTTTGATTCAGGTTATTGAGTGTAGTTTTTCACACTATGGTCATTGTTACTGAAGTAACCTAAGAGCTACCCAAATTCCTAATAAATGTGGAAAATCTCAAATTTGATGTAATATTTTGGAAAAAATAAAAAACAATAAAAACAAGCCAGTCAATCTTACGGTCTGATGGGTAGAAAACATATTCAGCCACAATTACGTCCAGAATTTCTCAGATAACTGGAGAAAACGGGTTTACAAGAAGTTTTGATCAAACTGGAGGTAAGGCCCCGTAATGCACACTGCAGTAGGGCTGTAACATCAGGCGTGCACCGCTCCACAAAGTGTTGATGGAAAAACAGCTTCCTGCACAGCTTCCTGAAGCAACGAAGGCCATGACGGTGAGAATGAAGACAAACAGCAGGAATAATCCTCCTCTCTGGCTGGCTGTCTCCAATATACTTGCACACCTTAGACAACAGAGAAACCAGAGAGACAATAATGAATGAGTAAACATAAAGATAATAATACAATATGCAAGTAATACATCCCATACTACAGTCTATCAGAGCTGTTTCATGATGTGAAACTTAAGTACCTTTGAGTCTGAGGGTCTACAGTTAGACTTTGAGGTTCCGGCAGCTCCTCAGCCTCAGTTTCCTCCTGCAGACACAGTAATACATCACTAACCTCCTCACTTATACGTCTACAGTCATTAAGCTACTTTCTGTCAGACAGGGTATGAATCTGAGCTTTGTGGTGGCACACTCTAGTGGTCATTTGTGGAAATACAGGACGTATAATCATTTTGATAATAAAGTATGCCTTCCTCTTCGGAGGCTGTAAAGAGAGGTGTTTTTTGCCTACCCTCTTTGATATAAATATGGTGGACAAAATAAGAGAAAAACCTGTCAAGTTCAAAACTCTAAAACACGGGAGGAGGCAGGCATACATGTCTAAGGTCTGTAAAGTCAGACAAGCTGGTTATCACTTCGGCTGAGGAGACCAGCAGCTTAATTTCATCTGCGAGGGACAGAGGGGTACTGAGTGGTCCTTCCTTTTCTCCCATCAGGTCATTTAGAATAGCACTGGAAATGAACAGGAGACACAGTACAGTATGAGTCCAACCAGATGATTAATTTAAAGCACAAGGATTTTGTGTGTCCGGGTTACAATGAGGCCTCATCCTGTCTGTCCTCTAACTGATTCCTCAGCTCCTGATTTGTCAGCCTGAGGTCCTGGAGTAGAGACACATGATCAGACAACAAAACACACTTTCAACAGCTCATAACATGAAGACTTCATTTGACTTTATTTTATTTTTATTTTTTTTATAGAATCATCTTCCTTAACTGAATAGAAATGGATCATCTTTACCTTTATGATGTTGGAACATTCTTCTACCATTTCCTCCAGTTGGTTTAACTGCAAGTTTTTCTATCACAAACACACATTAAAAATGTGATGTTCAAATAATGAAAGACAAACACTTGTCAAGATCTTCACATTTAACTCCAATGGGAAAGACCAACATTTATGAGAAAATCTGGACTTTTTGTCCAGTCACTGCCTTGCCCTTATATGTCTCTGTTCCCACCTGATGAATAACCTCGTCCCTATGCTGCAGCCCTAACTCAGCCTCTTCATATCCACACTGAGGAAAAATATGACAACAAATAAGGAGCTGTTTGATGATGCAAAATGCTGAATGTAAACACTGGTAGAATAAGTGGAGGAAAGTAATTAAACATCTCCCGGCTGAATCCATGTTGTTACCTCAAGGGTTTGAAGTGCAGCCCTGAACTTTTTCAAGCTGATCTTGTCCTGGTCTCTCTCCTGCTGGAGGCTCTTGAGCTGAAAAAGTCAGTCAAGTGTGAAATTTCCAGGTCACTTCTGACTGTAGTATATGATGACATATTACAGTAACAGACTTTATACCTCTGCAGTTAGTTTCTTGTTTTGTTCCTTCATCATGGTGGATTCCTTCTCCTGCACAAAAACACAAAACACAAAAACACAACATCAAGGGTCAACTGGAGATTTGGCAATTTGGCAACCATGTATCAGTACTAATTTATAACTTGTCCTATTATTGTGGCAGAGAGGGGAACAGAATGCAGTTTCACTAACTGTGAATGTCCTTCCTGAAATATAGGGTAAAGCAGGTGAATGTGAATGTTATTAAACCTCAAAATCAGACTGAAACCAGTCCTCCACAGAGTGGGTGTTAAAGTGCTTTACAGTAATAAAACCCTAGCTGGCATTACTCTTCCTGCTATCTTATGATAATAAATGTAAAAAACTGCAATGAAATACATAATTTAACAGTCAAAAATATTAAATTTTGGAGAGAATTTCTCTCATTTCTTGGCAAAAGTTGTACAAGAGTGCGTAAAAAGTTAAATCCTTGACAACAGTGTTACTGTCTGGGTTTACAAGTGGGATGTCACAGCCTATATACATCCGCCTACGACCTGGATTAGGCTGCAGAGACAGACACAATTTAACACCAAAAATGATGAAAAAGCAAAGAATAGGAATATGACATTTTCTGGAAAATAGCAGCAGCTCTGTGCAAACTGAAAGTGAAGACCTCTGAGCTGAACTGGAGCTACGGTTGTGGCCGTGTTCAGGGCAAGAACATGTTAACTTTACCTACTATACAAAAGATCACAATGTGATTGGGTCTACACACCACAGATTTGTACTTCTCTTTCCCATGACAATCGTGGGATATTTAGGAGTGGTGGGAAAAAGAACAAAATCATGGTTTGGGTAAAAAAAAAATCACTAGGCTCCACAGGGGAAAAAACAGTCTCCCATGTGAAAGTCCTGTGTTTGACCCATGCATCCACCCTGTTGTCCTAGTAACATGGTCTTTGTTACTCTTCATACTAAGTTTGTCCTGCTTAGTTATTTTAACCCAAACCATGACCACCTTTTCCTAAACCTAACAAAGGTTTTGGGCCTCAACCTAACCAATCTGCAACTATTTCACATAGCAACATGCAAGCGCAAACAGTACATGAATGAACAATCTCTATTCTTATTGGGTTTTCAGCACCATGCACTCACCAACATACATAGCTTGTGAGCTGGGTAATTTATCAGTATAATGTGGGATTTGATATCAAAGACTTAGCTCGACTGTGGTCTTTAAAAAGCATTACTATCACTGTTATAATTTGGTAAAATCACCCACCAATTTCTGAATCTTCTCTTCACTGTGTCTCTTCACAATGAGGTCATCAGCCAGGGTGGACCTGCAAGGCTCTGCTTCAACCCACTGTGTTTCACTGATGATCTTCTCCAGGCTGCAGAGCACACAAACAAATCTAAGTGCTGAACAAAAACGGTGAATAGCAATTCTGTACTTCAGAGCTAAAGGTAGAAACCTCTAGAGGTAATGTGTGGTACAGGAGATAAGAACAGAGAAAGTGATATGAGTACTGTTAAATACTTTAGAAAAAAAACAAGACTGTTTCAAAGGCAACAGGGAGATCATGTAGAATTATAAATGATTCGTACACTGGTGGTTCAGAGACAATCAAGTGTGACTAGTTACTCTTTCACTTGTTTCCTGAGGGTGGCGTTCTCTGAGCGCAGCATTGCCACCTCCTCATCTGCAGCATCCAGCCAGTGTCTCATTTCAGCATTCAAGTCCCTCAGCTGGTTTTGACTGTAATCCAGCTCTGCAATTTTCTCAAGCATCTCCTTTGGTGTCCTATGCACACAAATAGAAAGAGAGAAAAAACTTCACATATTCCTGCTATGCAACTCAACCAAATAATTGCTTGTGGGTTTGTTCACTGAACAGAACTCACATGTTTTCCTCTGCCATGTCCATCCTGCTGGCTTACTCCTCCCTGGTGCTTGTGATCACGAGCGGCCCACCAAAATTTTACCATAGAGAGTGATACAGCTTTTCAATACATTTTCCATTTTTCTTCATCAAAAAAAAAAAAAAAAAAAAAAAAAAAAGTATGACTGTGGCCCACTGAATAGTCTTGCTACTGACAGTATTAATCTCTCAATGTACACACTAACTCATTAGGTTAGATTAGACTGTCTCATAGACCAGCAACGATTAATCGATTATTGAATTACTCACAAACTATTCTGACAACCGATAAACCGGTTTGAGTTTTTTTTTTTTTTTTAAAGAAAACAAAATTCTCTGATTTCAGCATGTTAAATGTGAACAGTTTCTGGTTTCTTCAGTCCTCTATGAGAGTAAACTGAATATCTTGGGGCTGTGAGCAAAACAAGCCATTTGCGGACGTAGCGTTGGGCTTTGGGAAACACTGATCAACATTTTCTGACATTTAATGAGCAAACAACTATTAATCCATTAATCAAGAAAATAACTGGGTGATAAATCGAACATGAAATTAATTATTAGTTGCAGCCCTGTCTGATCCACGTCTAACATTAATTCTTGACAAATTTTTCTTAAAGCAGATATACCTGGCTTGACATGTACAAAAATATTTTCGATTGCAGTAACTCCAAGTTTGTTTAGGGCGGAAAAACCCTACAAAGTGACTTTCAGTTTATAACACTCAACGTTAACCGCCTTTCTCTGCATCTTTTACGTTCTTTTACACAGCCAAACTCGCTGAAGTTAAGACGCACGATAAAAAAATAAATAAAAAAAAAGGTGGTTAACCTTATCATTAGCGAGCTAAAGTGCTAACATTTCACGACAAGTCGCGAATTTAAGACCTAACGTTAACGTTTCTCAGTTAGTTAAGATAGCTAGGTTGGCTAGTTAGCTAACTTAGTTAACGTTACACAAACCAAGTCTTAAATAAGCTCCAGGTTGGCCAAAAATGATCATACTGCCATTGTTTTACACTGATATCTGCTTTAAAAATAGACAATGCAAATGTCTTACCAGCGAGTAAATCCAAACTAATAACGTTATATCCGCTAAATTTCAGTTCTGGTTGCCATACCGAGCGCAGGGAGCTTACGTTGACAGGTTACCCAGCAGTAACGATTTAAATGAGCCGCCAACAGAAGGAGAGAAGTCGTGTCTAAAATGGAACCCTTGACTTGCGAAACTCTCGCGAGATTTGCATGATTCGTTACTTTGTCACACAAAGTAACTTTGCTGTATATTGTGACAACACTGCATTTAAGATCTGCTTAGGTTTAGGGACACAAAAAATCATTAGGGTTAGAAAAATGTCAGGATTTAGGTTAAAACGATGACTCTCGCGAGATTTGTTGCGTTTCTGGGGTTGCTTTGTATGCGAGTCTATATACTCGCATACAAATGAAGAAAATGCTTGTGGAGTTCTTTCACTACCAAAAGTCGAAGAAAAAAAGTCAATTAGTACCGAGTAACTAATTAATTAAGCACATAAGAACATTGGGGGCACTCAAACAAAAAAAACTGTAGGTTACATGCAGGTATGCAATGCTGCCTGAGGAAGCCCATAAAGCTTGAAACATGTTTCATATCTGCATGTATGTACAGCTTCTCTATCTGTCATTGCTCTCTATGTACCATGGTCTAGTGAAGATTTATTAAATGTATATTTGCAGGTAACTGCTTCTAATCTTGTTTTTTAGATTATGCTTTGAGCCACTACGGAAGCTATTTGTGTTTTTTCTTTATATATTCATGCATAAATGTGTAAATACAGAAAAAAAAAATCAAGTTTAAAAAATGTTCTTGTTCCTTTAATGTAAAAACTTAGAACACACCAAGTTACAGTGGGTTTTACAGAATGCTTAATTACCCTTCCCTTGGTATAAAAGTAAAAAACTTAAAGGATAATTATTAGGGGGCCAAGCCCGCGGGGCCTGGGGGACGCGTATGCACAAGCATACGCGTTTCCCAGGACCAGCGGTGCTGGGAACCCTATTGTTTTTGTTCGGATTTTTATAGTTTTTCTTCTTCATTATTTTTATTTTTCCACCGCTAAAAGTGTTGCTGCAGCCTAAACCGTACATGGGAGGGCGGTGCAATTTGGAGGGTTGGTCCAGACCCCTGCACCTACCTCAGATGCAAAAATTGACATATGCATGCCAGCAGGGGGCGCTATAACCAAGTGAAACACCTTTTGGCCTATAACTCCCACACCTTATGTTGCACATTCAAAAGCCTCATATCCACAGATTCCCTGAATAACCCTGAATCAGCTGGGGTAGGCCACGCCCATTTCCGCCTATAATTTTTTTTCGGAAAATCACAAAAACTGGAAAACCTACTTTTTCGAACTCCTCCTTGGGGTTTTGTCCGATCAGTGTGAAATTTGGCCTGTAGAGTCGTCCCATGGACCTCATCTAAAGTTATCAAAAGAATTATGTTTCCTCAAAATATGTGCAAATT
>JAJHUR010086467.1:0-10280 GCA_027495735.1 Lutjanus campechanus
AAAGTGAGCACACACACACACACACACACACACACACACACACACACACTCTCTGAGCATGGACTCGCCTTTTCAAGCTTTGGTCAGACGCTTATAGATATATTACATACACACATAATCACACACACAGGCACATGTACACACTCTTTGGTTCATGCGCGTGCATGGACACACACATTCACATGTTCATGCACACTTTCACATACACTCTCTCTCACTCACACACACTCAGATGAGGCTCTGCCCACTGCAGTGTGCGGCCAGCCTCTGTGCTTTGTTGGCTGCTCCGTGTGCTTGTTCAACATGTCTTATTAATGACACTAATACAGGCCCGTTTCCTCCACTGTGTCTGAGCCGCGGCGCTCTCATATAGAGCTCTTTGACACGTTATACCTGGGTGTGGGCGTGTGAAATTACACGTGCACACTCGCTATTATGGCACAGCCTGGCTCTCATTTTCAGTGCGTAGCACTTTTCTTATTATTGATGATACAGCGCCGTGTCAGGCTGTCTGAGTGTGTGTTGTTTTGACCCTGATGCTGCTTTTCAGGGTGGGAAACGACCACCAGACACCTGACAGATCGCTTAAGTGTTTGGCTGGGTGGAAGGTCCACTCCTCAGGTATCCTGCTGTTTTTGGACCCCTTACAAGACAAAGCATGTTTATATTTAATTCAAAATTTTAACCAAGGGGTCACAAAATGTGCTGTCATTTAGGACAAATTTACAGCAGCCTAAATCAGCTCAAAGTAAAGGTGGTTTATGCCTTTTCTTTATATATGTCAGTTCCTTTTTTACCCGTTTAAAAATAAGAATTAGAGCCAGTGTACAATAAGAAGGGCCTTAATCTGAGAACTACTCATACAGATTTGTTCTTAAGTGGTTTGTGTGAGTTATTTCGGAGAACTTGTCATATTCACAATTTACATGTGGTCCAGACCTGTTGTAGGGGTCATGTGCAGTTAGCCTGCAGACCTAAGTTTTATATAAATTACACTTCATATTCAAGGAGGCTTCCCCTCGACCCCCCTCCTCCTGTTGCGGTCATTGATCGCCTTGCTGTGGCAAGACTTTTTAAAAAAAGCCATTTTCATATCAGCCCATTTCTTCTTTATTGCAGTGACAGTACCACTCGTAGGTGGAACAGCATGAACAGCACACACTGTTTTTTCCATTCCTGGAAATCTATTTCCATTCCTCAGCAGGTCCCTTCTAAGGATAGTTCATACTGTTTGAAGTGGAGTTGTATGAGGTACTTATCGATAGTCATTGTATTACCTACAGTAGATGGTGGTCAGCACGCCCCCAGTTTAGAGAAGCAAAGAGAAGTACTGGTGTAAGAAGCTCAGCAGTGTACTGCTGTGGACAGCGTCAGCAGCATAAAACATTTTAGGCAATATCAATGTTTCCTGTACTTAATATGCTATATTTGGCTTTATTTGGTGGCTTTAAAAACGTGTTGTTGCTGTTCCCGTCCACAGCAGTGCACTGTGGGCATGTCGACCGCCATCTTCTTTAGATAATACACTGACTATGGAGAAGTATCTCAAACAACCCCGCTTCAAATAATCTGAACTACCCTTTTCATTGCCACTGCTGACCCTGTTAGAATGATAAGCTTTCCTTTATGGATCTCCAAGAGCAGGACCTCAACTCGTAAAGTTCTTCTTCTTCGAATGAATGAATGAATGAATGAATGAATGAATGAATGAACACTTGCTGACATACGAGGCAGGAGATTTTGCTTAATCTGACATGGCATGCTTGTACAAGCCCACCGTACAAACAAAAATAAGGGAAAGTTAAGCTGAGAATATGAAAATGTTCTTGCAGGAGAGGCCCAATGTGTAGAATCGTAATACACAACCCAAGTGCTAAGAGACGCTTTCAACGCAATAATTGGGTTAGAGTTTGTGTACTTCCAGAAATTTTCCACATTAAGGACATTTACACAGTAACAAACACAGCAAACACATAATCGTGAACTGATGGCCGCTGTATTTCAAATAGGTTTTAGCAAAAGCTCTTAGTGCAGTGAACAAAACACACGCACAGAAATTCACACTCTTGCATCGATATAAATCCACCCATATGCAGACGTACACACTCTGCTGAAACATTTGCTGTCAGTTCGTTATCAAACATTGCATTAAACACACTTCAGGGTGTGTCTGCGGTGTGAGAGACCTTGTCCTTCAGCTTGTTAATGGCCACCCTGAACTCCGCTCATCACTCTAACACACACACACACACACACACACACACACACACGTGTTTACACAGAATAGGTGTGTAGGAGTGTGTGGCTTTTCTGTCTAAATCCTTGGTGATAGATGTTGAGTGTGTGTGTATGTGTGCGTATGTGTGTGTGTAGCGCTGTAGGTGGCTGTCTCCCTGACCTCTAGTTGATGGCAGTGTGAGTTTTAATAGCGCGTTGAGGCCTAATTATAGTTCTCTGGTCACACAGCCCCACTGCTTTATGGCCGTGTGTGTTGCTGTGTGTTTGTGTGTGTCAGGGCTTAGCATATCCTACATCAGGCCTTTCCTAACAAACACACACTCTTGCACACATTCGTGCCCAGAGCCAGGTGTGTGTGTGTGTGTGTGTGTGTGTGTGTGTGGAGGTGTTAATGGAGATATCAGATTCAGCCAGAGGGAGAAACACACCTCACAGCACAACACGACATCACGGCTGAAATGAAACAGAAGCCATGAATGTCTTTCAGGATCGTTGGTGCTTGTATTTAAATACTCAAAAGTTTGAAATGGCAACAGTGAGAACTGTCGTTAAAACAGAATATGTAACCCAAAAAGTGCAAGCCCTTTTTTTTAGTTAACAGTGAGTCTGCTCTGCATTGGAACAGTTTGGGCAAATTACATTTCCTTTCCTGCTGAAGAAACGGACTTTATAGACCCCAGCTGGACTGATGTAGGTTGTCTTGCATGCATTGTCTCTGAGAAGGTAGATGAAAGTGGGTGGAGCAGAGTAAAGGTCTCACTGTGCTTAGTGGCTGGAGTCTGCGTCTAAAGGCCAAAGTGTACTATGTTACTGTTTCAAATGGTGGGATGAAAAGCTGTCACACGGCATAATGAATCATACAAAGGGTGCAGAGGGAGCAAACTTTCAGACAGTCTCTCTTTTAAGACCGATCTTCAGTGGGGGGTCTGTTACAAGTCTTCAGAGTTACTGCAGAGGGATCTGTTGATTAATCCATTTCAGCCACTTTTTCAAGAATAAAAAATGTAAAAATTCTCTGATTTCAGCTTCTTAAATATGAATATTTTCTGGTTTCTTTACTCCTCTCACACAGTAAACTCAATATATTTGGGTTGTGGACAAAAGAAGACATTTGAGAACGTCATCTTGGGCTTTGGGAAACACCGTTCAAAAATTTCTGATATTATATGGACCAAACAGCTAAACGATTGGTGGAGAAAGTCCTCGACAGATTGATTGGTAGTGAAAATAATCATTACAGAAAAAAAAAGACTTGGAAAAATAGGTCCAAAGTATGTCAGCGTGCTCCACATGTTTGGATCTGTTTTTCAACTGACATGATTGTGACAGGATTAATTAATAATGAAAATAATTGTTAGTTGCAGCCCTGGTGCCACTCATGTGTCACACACAGATTCATAAGGATTCCCTGCCCCTTCCATGTTTATGTTTAAAATTAATACAGTAATCTGTCCATGATTACTGTTTCGATAGATTAATGCTGTAAGCACGAAAACAGGGTATATTAATGCATGTATTATAGGCTGCCCCACACAGTATCATAGGCCCAGTATAGGCTCCGTCGCAATACCAGCTAAGGGGTCCTTGGCCTGAAAAACACTGAAGACCCCTGATCTGAGACATTTGTGCTGTCACACTTGGTTGTACACATGAAAAGTGAGGCAGGAGAGTTTGAGGAACAAGTTGAAACCCCAACAACTTTCATAATTTCACACACCTGGCCATTCATTGCTTGAAGTGGGCAATTGTTGGATGAATATATTTCAAACCAACTGAGATTCGTATCAGTCTCTGACTTTTCGTTCTTGAAGGACATGCCACTCCATCCCACATGTTTTTTTAATCAACAATGATAGGTGAAGTAACTTATAAAAAAGGGTCTAAGTTGACTTTTAGTTAAATGTGTGAGTTTGTTTACTTTTCCTTAACATTAATCCCATTCATTTTTCATCCCCCTCTCTTTCTGTCAGGTCATCACTCCCTGTGTATCCAGTCCATGGACGGGATGCTGATGTTCTTCGAGCAGGACAGCTACTCCTTCGGCAGGTTCCTCCCTGGTTTCCTGCTGCCCGGCCCGCTGGTCTACAACCCCAGAACAGACAGCTTCCTCACAATTTCCTCTGCACGCCAGCTGGAGAGCTACAAGTAGGTTTTTCCATAAAGTCTCCTCGATATTCTGTCAGTGTCACTGATAACCTGTCATGCTCACTTGAAAAAGATTGTTTTCATTAATGATATCATAGGATACGTAGGAAGTAAAATGCATCAGTTATTTGCCATGCACTAATGTTACTTAAAAATCCTTGAAGTAGGCCATGATGCTTGATTCTTTTGGAATTAATAACCTGCCTGAAACTGAAGGGGGACTGTTTGGACGTCCCGATGCACTGAACCCCACACAACTGTTGCAGATTTACAACATGCAAATCAATTCAAGTGCAAAAGAATTTGCGCGTTTTTCCAAAACGAAAGCATTGCTTACTTTTGCCAAAGTATCGCTGACATGAAAGTATACACCAGATATCAAGTACTAGTCTGTAAGCTGTAGCAGCTATGAAGTTATTTGAGGTTACCTGGTGTTATCCATTGAGTTCAGTATCAGCTGCTGATGGTTAGCGCTGACTAATGTTTCGCCATCTTAAAGGCATCTGCTCTCAATGCAGAGCTCATCTGGACGGACCAAAACAGATACACACACACGCATACACAGTTTAATCGGAAAGTACCTCACTTTAATGTAAGCACATGCACACTTCCCATTTCCCTCTGGCTGAGGCATGGAGAGCTTTTAGAAGTCTTACAGACTGTGTGGGTGTGCAGCATGTGTGTGTGTGTGTGTGTGTGTGTGTGTAGTTTTCTCTTCCAGCTGTTGGTTATCTGAATGCCCCCCACCAGTATCAAGAGATTCTCCAGACTACAATCACTGACTTCACCACTCTCTCTGGATACACACACCTACACACACAAACACAGTAAATTACACAGAGCAGACGCTGAGAACCTTTACACAACAACACTTTACTTATAGCAACAAGCTTGTTATTTCCATTATAGTGTGTGGTGTTTACACCCCCAACTAATATTGTATCTCTGGTGAACTGAGTTATTAAAAAGTAACTTCATGTCCACTTTGTAGCTAATCTGAACTAGTCTGACATGTGACATGAATTTACAAGTGAATACATGTGGTTGAGCAGGTCAGCCATCAACATATAAGGTTGGTGGTTTGATCCCCGGCTCCTCGTGTCCGAGTGGGCTTGAGCAAGACGCTGAGCACCAAGCTTTTGCATGTCTTTTTCAAACAAGAATCACTTCTCCTGTCCAAATACAAACCGAGATCTGCTGTTCAGAAATAGTAGCCCACAAAGACACTCAGGCTGTGCCATCAGCAACAGCAAAGCCATTTTGTTAAGGGCAACTAAGGCGCAGCTAGGACACAGCATGAAATGACAGACCCTCATCTCCTTGCAGAATCAACCTACAAGATGAATTGTCAAATGCGAAAGAATGACATTTAAGAAATGCAGCGGATCTCAGGCAAGCGGTCAATAATATGGCTGGGACAGTTCACACCGTGCCATGCCATCAGTGACAGCAGTCACGTTCTATAATGTGCATACAGCAAGATTTGCTATGCTAAAAGGCATTATTTATCTTAATGAAGTGTAGGAGGTGTTCTGTAGTAAGGGCCCGTCGCCTCACTAAAGTCTGTGAGTGGACAGTAGATCTGCTTGTATTATTCCTCTCTGCAATACTTGAAACAGTGCTGAAAGAGCGCTTGTTGTGTACATAAATTATAGCAGGTTAGTATTACTGTTTCAAATTTTAATAATCTTGATAGTCATGTTTGATTACTGCACTTTTAAAAACTAGTACAGACTGTCTTACATCAACCAAAGCAACAGTGTCCCAGATGCAGGCACAGCATGGGTTTGTTTTGTGTCAGTGAAAACACTGATATCACCAAGGACACGATGCCATTTCAAATCATTGAGAGGTTTTCAATATGGAACTTAGTGAAATGATTTCAGTGCTTTTTGAACAGCAGAATTTAACAGAAGTTTCAGAATTCAACAGTTGCACTGATGCACACAGCAGGAGCTGCCATTTTTTGCGGGATTCAGGATAGGAGTCAGTTTCACTATCCATCACAGGAGTGGGTGGATCCATGAATCGTAATAACAATAGGTTAGTTTTTTATGTATAAAAACGTGTGTAATGTTGCGTGTGGACTCTGGATTGATGGGAATGGGGTGGGACTGGAGCCATTCTGGGACAGGACAGGAGTGTTGGAGTGGGAGTGGGATAGGACAGGAGAGAAAATCCACTCCTGTGTCACTCTTCAGCACGCAACCTTGTGAAATTTGGTTATAAAGACAATGGAGTTCCTGTAGTTGCTTCACAATTAAAGCTGTTGTGAAACAAGAGCAGCAGGAAGTGAAGGAAGCTTTGCGATCAACTTGGAACTGATGGGTTGGTGACCCCTTTACCAAAAAGTTATCAATAGCTTAAAACAACAATGATAAGCACTGGAAGAGAAAGCTTAACATGACGTCTGGCTTACTTTTAGATCTATTTTAGACCTAATGGATAAAATGGTAATAATCCATTCAGCTGTCATTAAATGTTCAAATTTCTACAGTGGACTATTGTGCACTGACATTTTATGGCATGAAGTCTGTCTGGGTCTCTTTGCAAAATCATTCAGTATTTACCTCTATTAGGAGTCTGCTTGAGATATTTCATGCGACACACTTAAAGGGTTGGTACACCAAATTACAAAAAAAAAAACACATTCTCACTTACCTCTTACGGTATCTAGACATGCACATTCACATCATAGGTTAAATCTTGAGGCGAGAAACTTTTATGGAGCCAGGCACTGATGTGTTATGGCTGTACCGACTGTTATATATATTCCATATCAGATGACGGGGTCAAGGCTTTACTGACTGTTATACATTTAATATCAGATGACTGGTCAAACTGTTCTGCCTCGCTCAGTTTATTTAGCCTGCTGGACCGTCTCCTGCCCTGATGAATGAGAGCTTGATTTGTGCGTGTGTGTGTGTTGGCGTCCGCTTTGAGATTTTAGTTTGTGTTTATCCATGACACCGAGAAAGCACATGCATGTAGTGTGTGTTTGTATAATTTTAGTGCTCTCTGCGTGTATGTATATGCTTCTACGATGTATATGTTGAAGGTAAATGAGTGTGTTTGTTTGTGGAGTTTTTCAGAGAGATCCTCTTTCATATAAATGAGAACACTGTTTCCTCAACCTCAGTGTCCTACACTCTGCATGATGACTGATACCGCCTACACACACATGCACACACACACACTCCTGCACACACACAGTCAGGCCCTACCAAAACTTTGTCCACGTGGTGTGAGAGCACACCATGTTCACCACAAACACTTTTAAATGGCAAACCAAAAAAAAAAAAAAAGGAAAAGAAATGCTCCCAAGTGTATGTCACCACCAGTGGTGTGTGTGTGACTTGTTCTCCCTCCTCATATGTTAGGCATGCAGGGGAATAATCTGATTTTTGTGCCTTTTTTTTCTCTTGTACACACAGAGCTTTGTGTGTTTTTTACCCTCTTTCATAATATTTAAAACAACATCCAACCAGCTACTGGTGGATGGAACTGAACACATGCAGTCACAGACAGACACACACACACACACACACACACACATGTACAGTTTTAATTAATTCATGCTGCCCCATGCTCCATCATTAATAAGACATCTAAGTGAAGGGTGGAATAGAAATATCAAAATAAAGTGAAAGAATACAGTTATTTTATGGTGTTGTTTTAGTATTATTAGGCTGAATTTAATCCATTCACTCATGCAGGAGTCTGCCTGTCCATCCATTGAGTGTTGCTTTAAAAGCTTAAAACCACTGACATGTTTAATATATTTTTTAGTCCATTTTCTTCCCCAGGAAATGGTCACGGTGTGATGAAAAGGTTTCTTTACTGGCAGTCATCCATAAAGCAGCTCGTTAGTCTGCACGCCGTTTCTCATAGAAGCTCAGCGGGTACGGCTACTGTATGGATGAGTTCAAAACTATAAATCATGTGTTGTATTTCAAAAATCAAAGTGTAAAACACTTCATTTGCTGTTTTATACACAGTGTTATAAGGAATTAGCGTCACTTTTAGGGTAGCATATGGTAATCCGCTTTATCCAACTGAAATGTTGTTCAGGCAGTGGGTGGTTATGCAACAATTTCTTCTTATGTACAAAAAATAATTACAGTTTTGCTTTGCTCTTTTAGTGCTCTATGATGTATACAGTAACAGTGTCCTAATTCAGTACTTCTCCATACTAATTCTATACAGGGTTTGACTTAGTGTGTTCACACTGACTGCACATAGAACTAAGGATACTTAAGCAAGACAAGGTTCTACAGCCACTCTAGGAGCTCTGTGAGATGTCAACATGCCGACATACTCATAATTACAATTTGAGTTTGTCCCACCAGTCTTGGCTTCTTGTATGCATCCACAATGTGCTCTCGGGTCCTGTGCTTATCACAGCAGAGACAAAAGCTGTGGCAATCCTTTTGTTTCTCCTTTTTCTCATTTTCAAGTTGCTTTTTAACATCGTGTAAGCTGGCTTTGCTCAGGGCGTCTGAAAGTTTAGAAAAGTCCATAGAGATAGAGTATGAAAACACCTCGGATGATTTGGTTTGCCTGGAACACACAAGAAATAGACTGGGGTTATACTGTTTTGATTTTGCCTGCGTGCCAGGGTTTTTGCACAGTTACTGTTCTTTTAATCTCCAGCAGACTAGGCACAGAAACTGAACGTCTTCTTGTTAAAATTTTTGGCAGAATAGGCACAGTAAGTGCATTGCTGCCTGCTGCCGGTTAAAAACAACAAAGCATTTGGTCTTTGCAAATGGAAATGATGTATTTGTTTATTTGCATATAGAGCAGGGAAGTGAGATCCGATCACAAGTGGTCACTCGAGATGCATGTGGAGACGTATTCTAATGGCAGGTGTAAACAGGGCCGATCATGCTGATGTTTAGCAGGTAATGTTTTGCCATCTTAATTTAGCATGCTAACATTTATCTGTTAGCACTCAACACAAAGTACAGCTGAGGCTCATGGAAATGTTATTATGCCAAAAATATCAGCCTGCTAGTGGCACTAGATGGAAAGTCAGAGGGTCACCAAGGTCATCAGGATGCACCCTTTATGAACCGTAGATATCCGTACAAAATTTTATGGCAAACCATCTAATAGTTGTTGAGATAATGTCAGTCTGGTGGACCAACCAACAGACAAACTGACACTGCCTTAACTGGGGGATAAAAAGTCATTATAAATAATTTAAAAAACACTAAACTAAATTTCCTTACAACTCAGCCAGAATACAAAGAAATTAGAGAAGATTTCGTCCTCACTACAGTGGAACTGGCAGGAGAATATGTTGTTGCATGTCACAAAGCAAGACATATTTCAATACATAAAATTCTCTTTTCCTTTTTTTCTGTTATTTCATTTTATTATTTACTGTTTATAATCTTTTCTTCTATCTAATGTCTAATCTAATGTAAGACATCATGCTGTTTGTCAATTCTCAACAGCTATTATTAGAATCAGAATCAGAATCAGAAATACTTTATTTATCCCCGAGGGGAAATTAGTTAGTTAAACCTAACTTTTAAATGTGCTGTTGATGTAAAATGTGCTGGTTTTTTTTTTTTGTTTTTTTTTTTTCAAACATATTTTTATTAAACTTTTTTTTGCAAAGCATGTGAATAAAGGGACAATATAAAGTATAGTACAAATAATAATAGTGTAAAAACTTAGGCATTAAAACCTGACAGAAATACATAAGATAAAATAGGTAAATGAATTACAAAAAATAAATAAAAATAAATAAAATAATAATAATGAATAAAACAGAAGCAAAGTACAAGAGTTCAGGAAGTCCGATCCTTTTCCCAGGCCAGATCTATAAGTCCTGACCTGATCGTACGAGGTGCAGTGATGCTCATATAGTCAAGAAATGGATCCCA
>JAJHUR010086471.1:0-14665 GCA_027495735.1 Lutjanus campechanus
CATTTGAGTTGTGTGTGTGAAGACATTTCAGTTGTGTTTGTGAATAGCGTATTCTGAATTATGTCCCTGACAGTCTGACAGTTTCTGACAGAAACACAGACTCTCCTGTTTAATACGGTTGTTTAATCTGCACAGCTGGTTGGTGTCGGTGTCATTCAGCATCACGTTAGTTTCGACTGTTTTAATAAACTCCGTCATTATCAACAAGTCTCCTCCACATGCAGCTTCTCTGCTGCTGAAAACTGAATCGCAGTAGCAGCAGCAGTGGAAACGTGAGTTTATTTACTACTAAGACTACTCAAGGGATCATGTCTGCACTGAGTTAATGCGCAAAGGGTTGAAACAGCGCTCGTCAGGTCCGCTGACGGCAAGGTTTCTTTTGCTAATTACTGTGATTTTAAACACAAGTTGTTGTTCACAATGTATCGTTTTTCACGGGAAAAATAAGGTGCGTCCCTGGGACGCATGGATAGTGAATTTACTGCGTCCTTTCAGATTTTAATGCGTCAGAGACGCAGGACGCGTACCTAGCAACATCACTGTGTCAGTATCACAAAAGTCGACACTTTGGTTATGCAGTGACAGCTGAGCCATTTCCATGAAAAGAGAACCAACTCAATCTGCAGATAAAGACCAAAATAAGCCTGAGAGTAAATGGGGTTTCCACTCAGGATTTCTTTCTGGAACTGCCTCCAAGGTCAAGAATGTATTACATTTTCTACAGTGAATGTGCACAATGTGGAGGTGAACTGTCAACCACCCTCACAGCTTTAAGTCAGCACTTTATCTGCAGACACGGCTTCATTTTAAATCCACTGTGCTGAAGTACAATCAGCGAATAGAAAATGTTTCACCAACCAAACACAAAAACTGCACTATGTTCTGTACTGTATTCTTGGTAAATGTCCTTGCAAAATATATGAGACAGGAACAGTAATTAATGAAAATTTTTAAGAATGACATGCCCTGACTTTTTATGGACTACATTATGTATATATGTAATATAATACGCACACTATGTACACTGAGTCAGTGTAAATCCATGAGGACTGCATGATTAATCATAAAATATATAACAGTCTCCATCATCTAGGCCATCCCATTTCTAAATGGCCCTCTCACACTGGGCATGAGAAAAAGGAGGAGAGAGAAACAAGAAACACAATAAAATCTTCTAAACAAGAGTAATTTATTAATGTAATCCACCTAATATAAAAAAGAGCCCAGTTTTAAAAGTGTCAGTGTTCATCTCTCAGCGCTTTTGTAGCTTCTAGCTGAATCTCTGTGGTTTGAAGGTTAGTTTCTCTCCTGCGTCCTCATTTGCACTTTCAGTTATCTGCTTTATTATACTGTGTCAAGTTCACATTCAGTCACATGGTACATGTGACAAGTAGTCTGTGATAAAGAGTAATTCATTTTAGAAGCTGATTTCATTCTTTTGTTATTACAGTTATTAAAGTGTTCTATGTTCAGAACATGAAATTTAATATGTGTTTCTATATTTTATTAGTAATGTGTGTGTTAGTATTGGTCACAGTTAAATCAATGTTAAGGCAGCCAGTGATACAAATGAGGAACACAGATATCAGCTGTCTCAGCTTGCCTGTGTGGGTTGATTATTTGTCAGTCTGTTGGTAATGCCTTGGGATCCCGCTCCTCTCCCTCATATGATACAGACAAGTGAAGGCGAGAGTTGCGTGTGATTGTCTTCCTTCATCCTTCTCCCTGACTATACTTTACTTCAGGGCGTAACATATGCGAGTTGTGTTAAGTTACTGCTGACAAAAACACAACATTTCCTGTTTGGGCTGCTTCATAGTAAAAGCTTTTAAATAACAAAACAACAGGGAACTTTAATTGTGAAAAATTTAGAGGAAATAAAACATCCACTGTTTTAAAGCTGCATAACAGCAAATCACTTTAATGTTTTAAACTAAGAGGAGCAAGTTTTTTATTACAAGTTTAACTTCGTTTTGATATCACCCACTCTTGAGAATTAGGACAAATCATGTCAAACTCAATAAGAATTATGCTTTAAAAATGTGTATTTTGATTAGCATTAAGAGAACTCTGAGACACTTTAAAAAATTAAAATGGCTGCTCACTACGACTATGCTGTGAAATGAAAAAATGTAACATTTAATAAAAAATGTAATTTCAAGGAGGTTGGCTCTTCAAAAGGTTTAATATATTTTCCAGTATAATTAAAGAGTAAAAAACAAAACTCATTCAAATTAAGGTTTTATCTGAATTCTCAAAAATGAATGATATATGTAAAGTTGTAAAATCAAGCACTTTAATGTGTCTTATGTTTATGTCGTATGTTTAAAGCCCTGTCTAGACAGCAAGCATCTCAGACGTTTTTTACCTGAGCATCTGAAAGTGCAATAAATGTTTCTGTTAAAAAATCAGGATCATGTGAGAGAATCATAAACTCAGTTCTTAGGTATAAAAATGATTATGCAAATTTTAGCAAGAATCATGCAGCCCTCATATCCATGAGTTTATGTTAGATTGTGTGTATACCACATGTTCACATGTGTGCACAAAGGTCTGTTCTGTTTCTCAAGTCTATCAGATATTGTTATTACACAACCGCTTCAACATTCTCTCCACACTCTATCTATCCTCAGTACACAGTGTGAAGAGGACAATATGTTCAGGGACCGGGAGGTGGCTTGTGATGAAACATCTGACAGTGAGCCTTTGATGTAAGTTATGGCGAGTGCCACACCTTCCTGTGTGTGTGTGCATGAGAGTCAATGGCACATGAAGGAAAATTTGTGAGGTGTCACGCCTCCTGTGCACAGAGAACAGCGAGGAGGAGGAGTGCTGTTCATCAGCCTGATAGAGTTGGTCAGCAGCCTGAGGCAGGCTGGCAGTTACTGAGACTGATTGTGTCTTTACTCATGTCAGCCAGATGACACTCAACAGCAGTTTTACTTAGTCTGTGCTACGGTTGGATCTCTAATTCCAACAAGATCAGTGTATACTAGCCATATTTCGACATGTGTAAAATGGAGGATTAAGCATTTAGTTGTATAAGGGATTGTGCATGAATTAAATTCTGCATTTCTCTGTGATTCTGTATGTTTGTATTCACTCACCACTACAGGAGACTGACAATCCATCTGGCAACTTTAATACCCTGTCTGTGACTGCCATTACAGACAGTACTGTACATCTCTACATCTTTATGCTCCACACTCAATACTCATGCGAAGACAGATACATACGCAATGAACTTGCACAAAGATACATACAAATACATACATACCTGCATACCAGTGGCAGCTGGTGAATTTTTCTACAGGGGGAGCTGTACTGAATATGTTAATGTATTGCACCAGTGGATTTTAATACACGAAAAGGACTTTATCTGTATTTACTGAGCTGAATTAACTTTTTTTTTTAGCCTATTGGAACTGGCATAGTTAAGGTAAGTTAAAATACTTTGATCAGTGCAAATCCTTTATAATAATCTTTTGTTACAATTTGTTATGCTGAAAGACTAAATGGAAGAACATTCTGACACTTATTAGAAAACAACAACCTTTAAGAGTAAATAAATAAAAATATGGTATTACATTTGAAGTTTGAAAATTGCCATCTTATGGCTTAAATTTTACTTTTTATACATAAATTCTCCCTGAGAATTTCTCAGTGACTCTGTGGTTAAATGTCTTTATTTAGGTTTATATAAAGTAGCTACTTTAAGGTGTGTCGCCCATTTTTCTGCACAAAACAGCACTATTGAAGAGTTTGTAAAAGACCAACATCACACATTCAGCTTCTATCATCTCCAGTGGGGGAATGTAACTTTCAAAAGAATTTCGAAATACATCCATTTTATGCTGATTTGTAGTTCTATTTAACTTTTTGCTCCACTACATTTGCCTGGCAGGTACACTTGCAATGTTGCGATCACAACAATTCACGCAAATTCAACCAATACCTGTGAATTCTGTGCGACCTTGCAATTTTGTCCAAACTTTTCCACAAATCTGACCAATCATTGTTGCTTCACATGTGCTACACCAATCATAGCAGTCCCTAGCGCTAACATCATACATGTACGTCTCAATGAACTGACTCAGTGTTCAGTGCAGTTTTCTTTTACCTAGAACAAGTTGCCTTCAATTTTTAATGAATAATACACCAAAAAAAACAACTTTCTTTTGCAATTTTGACTCGTCTAAAAGCAACGCAACATGCATTGCAATTTTTTAGAAAAGCTGCTGTGAAATCAGGCATTTAAGGCCGCAACAATACCAAAAAAGGCCCAAAAAATCCTGAAGGGACTGACTGGTTACTGACAGGAAGCATTTTACTGCACCATGATTACATTTACTTTTTATACTGGTAACTGCTGATAGCATTTACATACTTTTACTCAAGTAAGGGTTTGAATGCAGGACTTTTACTTGTAGTGGAGTATTTTCACAGTGTGGTATTAGTGCTTTCACTGAAGTAAAGGATGTGAATACTTTATCCATCACAGCTCGCCTGTTTGAAGATCACCTGAGTTTTATTTCTCAGTTCTAGCTAGCTGATGCACTAGAATCCTCCAACTATCAACACATCTCACCCTGCTGTGTTAATTGGCAGATGTCATTAAACCCGCTTCCACTCTGCTGCCCTCCAGAGGTTGAAATTGGCTGCATTCAAATGAATGCTGAGGGTGCACGTTCTGTGCACCAAGCTCCTTCTCTTGTATCGAGAGGATTGAACTGCGCATGTACAACTTATAACAAGAGTCAATGGGCAAAAAAAATTGTGCCTCAGGCTGGACACACATAACCTGTAATCTGTAACGTTAGACATAAAACATTTTTAAGAGCACATTTTATTGCACACTATACATTTCACTCACAATACTATCCTTGGTCATTTAATGAATATAGAGTATAAAAGTACTTGCATCTTCTTCACTGAAGTTTTAGGATGTGGGGAGAAGCAGGGCAGCACCCTAGTACCCTCTATTGACCAGCTGCCACTGCTACACACCACACTTACGTTTTTTGTTTATTTATTAATGCCTACATGTTAAGGTTGGGCGACTGGACGAATATATCGTTGATCGACAATGGGCTGAATACATCAATCATGGCCGATTTTAGGGCAATATTTGTCAATATTTTAATTTTATTTTTTGTAATAGTACACCCACTCAGCCAACCATGAGTGAGATGAGCTGGGTGACGAGTGAGAGGAAAACAGCCTGCAGAATCAGACTCTTTACACTCTTTTCACGCAGTGAATTAGGGATTTATTTTGACCAAACCAGAGTTGGTGATTGCTGGAAGAGTGGACAGACTAACAAAGACAGTTCATTTCATTCTTCCTGACCGCGAGAGGCAGTGCTTAACACTGAATGATATCTGTCTCACGCTTATGCAGGTCGAGAATGTAATGTCAACAAAGTCACATGTGACCTGGGATGACGTCGGACGTAGCTTATATAAGCCCACGTCATCACGGAGAACGTCCCCTTGTATCTTCTTGCAGGTGATACGCACATGCAGGTTGGATCGAAAGAACAGTTAGCCTACTCATATTTCGCTTGGAGCCCTGCAACCAACCGGTTGGAGCTACGGTCCCGTCCTCCAAGGGCTGCGATTACTGGAGTACGGCTACTCTCTGGAGCTCTAATCTTGTCAAGCGGACCGGTACCCTTTTTCGCCGTCCTGTATGGATTCGGAGCAGAGGCTTGAGAGCTTTGGAGTGAGTTATCGTTTTTGACAGGGCCTGTTTTCGGGTCACCTTTTGAGTTTACCGCTGTGTTCAGCGTTTTCGCTGGCGATGTTCAGTGGGCAGTTTGCCGTCTGTAGTGACTAGCTTGGTTGTAGCTAGCGGCTACATTGTTGCTCCCTGGCGAGTGCTTTTGCTCGTTCAGGCATTTATGTCTTTGTTTTGATGGTATGACAGTGGTTCCCCATTGAGTGGTTTCGCTTGTGGGCAGGTTTTCTTTTGTTTGCCTAGTGCCACATGTAGGTATTTTGTCGCTCCCCCTTATTTTATAGATTAACGGGGCGGGAGTTGTTTTTCTTTTGATTGTTTTTTTTTTTTTTTTTTTTTTTTTTTTTTGGTAATTCGCTGTGGTAGGCTCTCTTACTGAGGAGTGCTTTCGCTCTCCTTTTTTGATTGTGGGCAACAACTGAGCGGTGGAGTAAGTGTATAGGAATGGCAGATATGTTGGGGTCGCATGCTTGTTGCTCTTGCATGGCCCTGCTGTTGGCGTCCGATGGCCATGACGAGTGCCTCGGTGTCGTCCACCTGAGGGAGGGACTGTCTGATAGTCAGTGCATGAACTGCAGTTACATGCCGCGGGACTTGAAACTGGCTCGATTGGCCGAGGTAGAGGGCCGGCAGCCTGATAGCCAGCTGCCTGCCTCTGGTGTGGCTTCGACTTTGCAGGGTGGGCCCGGTCGCTCTCCGCCTGAAGAGATGCCAGCCGTGGAGCAGTCTGTTGCCTCCCCCATTGTTTCCCCTGATGAGGTCCTTAGACAGGACGCTCGCTGTCCCAGGCCACAGTGTCGCATTACGGATGACTACTTGGTGAAGTGTTATGATACAGCGGTACGCATGGGCCATATTGGGAACTCTCTTTCCCACCTGATCCTGGCCCTGTCCCAGTCTCTGCAATCCTTGGGCGTGGATGCTTCCGTCCAGACCCTGAGTGATGCCTCTCTGCAGGCATTCGCTCTTATGACTAGGGAGCTCGGCAGGCTGATGTCTACACTTACGCTGACTCGCCGCCAGGTTTGGCTTGCCCAGTCCCGCCTGTCGGAGCCAGGCCGGAGGGCCCTCCGCACTCTCCCTGTAGTTCCGGGGGAGCAGTTTGGGCCAGCAGCGCAGCAGGCCTTGGAGCAGGGATTCCAGGCAACCCAGGCTCGGCAGCAGTTTGCTAGCCTTCAGGGTCCTACACCCCTGCTTAGGCAGCGGCTGTCCCAGGATTACAGGCCGGTTCGCCCCCGGCTCCCAGCTCGGCACAGTGGCTATCTAAGGATCGTGCAAACCTTTGAGCGGCCCGATCGCCATTGCCGTGCCCCCACACAGTCAGCATCTCAGGCACAGAGGGGTCGGGGGTCTAGTTATCGCCGCCCCAGAGACCCAAAGGGCCAGGCCGGCAAGCCCTGAGGGCCCGGGGCTGGTCGTCGGACGCTTCACCCGGCAGCACCTCAGCTGCTGGGGAAGCTGCACAGACCCTTGGGTGGTGGCCACGCTCTCCCAGGGGTACAATCTTTAGTTCCGATGCCGGCCCCCAGTTTTCAGCGGGATCAGGTTGACCACGGTCAGCGATCCCGCAAAGGCACTGGCGCCAAGGCAGGAGATAGCCATCCTCCTGGAGGACGCCATTGAAGGAGTAGATCCTCAGACACAGCAAGGTGGGTTTATTTTCTGATTCCAAAAAAGGAGGGTGGGTTTTGCCCTATACTGGACTTACAAGGGCTCAACAAATTTCTGAAAGTGTTGCCCTTCCACATGCTGCGCACAGCGGATGTGCTCAAAGCTGTGACACAGGGCACTTGGTTCACGCCAATTGATTTGAAGGACGTGCATTTTCACGTTCCTATAGCGTGACGCCACAGGCAGTATCTGCGCTTCGCCTACGAGGGCAGGGCCTATGAATTCAAGGTGCTCCCATTCGGTCTTTCCCTTGCCCCACGGGTATTCACAAGGTGTGTGCGGGCAGCACTGGCCCTGTTGCAGGCTGGGGGTATGCAGATACTCCCGTATTTGGAGGACTGGCTGATCTGTGCTCCGTCCCGGGAGTTAGCAGAGCAGGATACAGCAGCCCTTCTTCGTCATGTGACACAGTTGGGTCTTACTGTCAATTCAGCCAAGAGTTGCCTCACACCCAGTCAGACAATAGAGTTCGTTGGTCTGACTCTGGACTCCCGCCAAATGCTGGTCTCCCCTTCCCTGCGGCGGGTGGAGGCTATACTCAGCCTTCTCTACCGTTTCCAGTGAAATATGGCCTTTTTCTCAGACTGTTGGGTATGCTGACGTACATGACGTCAGTGGTGCCGCTAGGCCTCCTGTTCTTGCTGCCCCTCCAAGTATGGACCAATGGCTTCCATCTAGATCCATGGTTGCATGGGTCCAGGAGGGTCAGGGTGTCCAGCCGCTGCCTCCTGGCATTATGTCAGTATGTCCCTCTCGTTGCGAAGTAGTGATGGCCGATGCTTCAGTCCTGGCGTGGGGGGTGGTCTGGTGACACAGAACTGTGTGGGGGCTCTGGACTGCGGAGCACATGATACAGCACATCAATGTACTGGAGCTTCGCTCTGTACACTTGGCGCTCCGCAAATTCCTTCTGTATTTGAGGGACAGGCATGTTGTTGTACGGTCCGACAACAAGTCTGCTGTCTACCATATCAATCATCAGGGGGGCACCAAGTCGACAATGTCACTGCAGGTGGCATAGCAGCTCCTTGTGTGGGCTTACCCTTGCTTTGCCAGCCTCAGAGCCATGTACTTGCCAGGGCCACAGAATGTGGTGGCAGACTTTCTCCCCCATCAGAAACCTCCCTCAGGGGAGTGGAGACTCCACCCAGAGGTGGTGGAGGAAATATGGTGCAGGTATGGGAGGACCAAGGTCGATCTTTTTGCCTCAGAGGCCTCGACCCACTGCCCCTTTGATTCTCACTGATGGAGACATCGAGTCCATTGGGACAGGATGCCCTGGCACACCCGTGGCCAGATTGCCTCCATTATGCCTTTCCACCATTTCCGCTGATAGCGGTAATACTGGACAGGGTGTGGCGGAGCAACCACAGGCTCCTGTTGGTTGCCCCAAATTGGCCAGGGAGGCCCTGGTTTCCAATGATGTACAGGCTTCTGGATGGAGTTCCGTGGTCTCTGCCCAGGAGACGGGACCTGCTCTCGCAACTGGGGGACCACATCTGGCATCCAGGCCCGAAGCAACTGCAGCTATGGGTATGGCCCCTGAGTGGCCTGACCCACTCCAAGCCTTGTCAGTGAGTGACACATGTATGCGCTGGGACTTAAATGGCACAGGGGTGGCCCTTTGGCCTAATCCGTCCTTCTTCCCAAAGAGGTTGACGCCTGCTCACTGTAATCAGGTCATTGAGCCGGCCGCCTACGACCCCTTGTACCTACAGGGTAGGGGGGCTGGTTCAGCGGAGTTGCTCTGTCCAGTGAGGGCACTGAGGCATATACAGGCAACAGCAGGCTTCTGCCGCTCTGATAGTCTGTTTGTCTGCCATGGAGGCCATAGGAAAGAACATTCCCTGTCCAAACAGAGGCTTTCCAAATGGATTGTTGAGGTGATTGAGGAAGCATACAGGTCAAAGGGGCTGCCTTTTCCCCTTCATGTACGGGGCTATTCCACCAGGAGTGTCTCCACCTCCTGGGCAGCGCTACGGGGAGTGCCTCTCGGTGAGATTTGTGCCGCAGCCACCTGGGCTACACCGTGCACCTTTGCCCGTTTTTACAGGGTCAACGTTGCTGCTCCCCATCCAGTGGCGGTAGCTGTCCTTTGGGGACCCTCTGACTGTCCCCAGTGAGGTGGGATTCCTTGTGACTATGTTGGTAGTAGTCATCCAGTGTTAAGCACTGCCTCTGGCAGTCAGGAAGAATGAAATAGAATGAGAGTTACGGTTCTATGAATTCTGGATGCCCGCCAGAGTTCTTTGTGACTCGGAATCTGGCGAGAAGATTCTGTAGGGATGTTCTCCGTGATGACGTGGGCTTATATAAGCTACGTCCGACGTCATCCCAGGTCACATGTGACTATGTTGACATTAAATTCTCGACCTGCGCAAGCGTGAGACAGATATCATTCAGTGTTAAGCACTGCCTCTGGCGGTCATCCAGAATTCATAGAACCGTAGTTATATACGTAACTGTCGTTTTGATGAGTTTTACATGTTTTTCTGTCGAGTTTTAATTAAGTGTGTTTTCCGAGGAGTAAACGAGCCAATTAAGCTCATCTTAGTTCAGTAAAAGAGAGAAACTTGAATTCAGAAGGTGCACGGTTGTATTTCTCTCTTTAAATTGAAAATAAGCGTGAGAACATGTAATTTCTAGACACTCTATGAGTTTATTTTGTCTACTGGATGTAGTGAACATACGCAGCATGCGTAAACATAGTGAATTTGCCGCTTGTGCACATCGCCCAGCTGAGGGAGGAAGTGGGAGGGGGACAAAGATATCGGCAATCGCTGAGAGTTAGGCTGACAATTGTCGTTTGAAAAATTTTAACATATCACCCAACTCTACTACATGTAGACACAAATAATGTTGTCAAGGAGCACTGTCACCGAGTATAGTGTATTTTCATCTGTGTGTCACCAGATTTGTCAGGTAGGCTAGTTTATCACTATCTTGGCCTTGCTGTTATGACTCTTCCTCTACATCAGGGTGGTGCTTTTCGCTGTTGTCAGGTGTTGTAAAGCTGCATGCTTTCACTTCTTTCATTCACTACTGACATTATGTTATATCATGTCTGATTGTGATGGGCAGGGCCCGGTTTGACAATCTTGCACAGGGGGCCGGGAACTCAATACACCACTGCACTCCATTGTGTCTGAAATGCAAAATAAATGCTGGCAGCCTTGCACACTGCCTCTGGTCCTGCCCTAAATTACAAATGCATCTTTCACCCTGAACTTTAACTAGATTGTCTGGCCCATATCTTTGTAAAAACTCCAGTATCAGCCCCAGACACAGGCTACATGGGTCTAATCCTGTCCCCTAGATGTGAGGTGCATTAAGGTGAGTCGCAGTCAGACACTGCCCTCTGTCCTCCCGCTCTGCCCACGCCTTTCAAAGAAGGTTACTAATGAACCGTGCATGGCCAGCTCAGAGCAACAGGAGGGATACCTCTCTGATCTATTAGCATCCTAATGAGTCTGAGGCAGACACAGAGGAAATACTGATCAACTGGACAGACCTAAAGCTCGAGAAATCTCTCCAACCATCTGCCTGCCGGACACAGACAGAGAATTAACCTGTCTGATTTGTCTCTACTCTCATTGGTGTATTTGAGCCACTTTCTGTGTACTTGTACTTGTGTTTTATTTGGCCGAAGTAGGTAATGTTTTGGAATTTTACTGCATGTTGATATATTAATTAAACGTTATGGGATGTCGGACCACTGGCTTTGTATGGCACGGTTCTTCATGACAGTAGAAAGACTGACACTGTAGCTGTGCCTTTGGTGAGTGTCAGAACATAGATCGACTGATAAACAGAGCTTTGTTTTCATGCTCAGCTCCTTCTTCAGCATGACCAGGCACTTTACCACATTTTGTCCATTGAAGAGCAGTCTAGTGGCTACTTTGTCACATTTTATCCATTTTTAGGGCAACCTAGAAGGCACTTTACTGCATTTTGTCCACTGGAAAGGCACCCTAGAGTAGTGCTGTGCGATATGGACAAAAATTTATATCACGATATAGGTAATTTTATATCCCGATAGCGATATATATCACGATATAGTATTTTTACTTAAAAGACGAGCGTTGCATCGGTGCAACGCTTTCACGTTTCACAAAACACTGAATAACATCTGAACGGTTTATGATAGCGACGAGCTGTGAACTGCATCTGAATCGCAAGATTCTCTGCTTTCCGAGGGTCCTTGAATGGTGCCTCTACGACAACAAGGGACCGTATTGGGTGCGTGAAATCACGTGGTACGGGAACAGACGCTAAACCGAGCGCAGCATCAATGCTAAGCCGGGCGTTCCACATGGCGTTCCATCGGTGCAACGCATTCATGTTGTTTGTTTCACAAAACATTAAATAACTTCTGAACCGTTTATGGTAGAGACGAGCTCAGTGAGGAGGGAGAATCTGATGAGGGAGAAATATCACTGTGACTGATCCGTCATTTTCACCTGATCAATCGTCTTCATCTGAGGAGGAGAGCCATCACCTACTAAAAAGAAAAAGCCATTGACAGGTAGGATCCTGCCTACAGCATAAACTAAATATCACAATATTATGTAGCCTATAATTATTATCAACAGAGCGACCAGTCGCCCTGCGCGTATCGCCACTTCAGGACACTTCTACATCGCTGAGAAAGTCTGTGTATGTGTGCTGATTGTGTGGTGTGTGTGTGTCTTATCCTGCTGATACTCCGATTCCGTTTAGTTTTGACTTTGTCTGCCTTCAGCTAAATAAAACCTAACTATAAATGATAAACTTCATAAACTGAATTCTAAAAGGTTGTTTTCTTATGTCTTAATTATTTTTCAAAGTTAACAACTTCTATAAATGACCCATTTTGCGATTGCAGACGCTGTTGCGCGTTAGAGCATAAAAATATGTGACGGAGCCGTCTTCATCTGAGGAGGAGGAGAGCCTCCACCCACTATAAAGTAAAAGGCTTTGACCGGTAGGATCTCGTATATAGCATAAACTAAATATCACAATATTATATAGCTAATAATTGCCGTCAAAATATCAGTAGCGTTTTTGCAGTTAGATTAGCCGAGCTAACCACAGCCCACACATTAAAATTACGATATAAACGATAGAGGATTATATCCTACGATAGACATTTTTCTATTGAACTACGATATATATCGTAATATCGCACAGCACTACCCTAGAGGACATTTTATCATGTTTTATCCACTGGAGAGGGACCTTATAAGGCACTTTGCCACATTTTGTCCATTGGAATGACACCCTGGAGGGCACTTTGTCAGGTTTTATCCTCCTTAGGGGCAATTAAGAGGGCATTTTTGCTGCGTTTTTTTTTTTTTAAACATGGGGCCACCCCAATCCACCTACGCAGTGACTGGTCAGAGTCAGATTTGTGGATGTCAGAAAGCAAGCAGGGTTTGATGAACAAACTCTTCAATTTTGGGGGGAAATCTTGATTGTATCAAAGGTCAAAGGTCAAAGAAACTTTATTATCCCCGAGGGGCAATTTGTTTTGCAGCCAGCAGTCACACACATGTTGGTTGTTTTGGTCCAATGTGATGTTACTATAAAGTAGTTATACAACTGTGGCATTGTTATGCGATTCAATACAGACGAGTGAAGGCGAGAGCTACGTGTGGGTGTCTTCTGTCATCCTTCTCCCTTACTATACCCCTTTATTTAAGGGCACAACATATGCTCATAGTCATGAAAAAGAGACTGACAGACTCCGTACATTCCCAGCTACAAACACAAAGCACTGCAGTGGCAGCGAAGGAATGTAACTAAGTACATTTTCTCAGGTACTGTACTTTCCTTAAGTATCTCAAATTTATGCTGTCCAACTCATGTGTAGCCTGACTCCATTAACTCAGGAGATTATAAGTGGCCTCATTTTCAATGAGATATTTTTCACTTTTATTGCACTTAAATTACAGGTCGTCTTTCAGCTCTCCCCCCGTTACTTGGTAGCCAAATCATCCTGTCTGCCTGGTACCATTACAAAATGTATTCTGTGGCATTAAGATTCTACTTATAACGTTGAAGCCCATGAAGCATATAAGACAGGTTTGTTATATTAGTTGTTTTGTTTATAAATGAAAAGGAAGCATAAATGTTTCTGAAAAGGATGCACTGATGGATCAATGAAAAGCATGACAACTTGTTTTTCTGTCATCTGCATGATTCTTTCAGTGTTCTTTGGTCTGTCTCAGTCTCTCAACATCCACCTCATTTCATTAAAAATGAGTGAGAAAATGAAATGCATACTCTGCTTTAAGGCAGACAAGAGAGCACCCACTTAAGCATTAAAATGATCATTAACATTAACACTGGAGGCTCTCTCCCCTGTATTAATCCTAAGGAGAAAGAAACAGAGCAGAACAGGAGGAGCAGATACGGTAATTACTGACGGTAGAATGTGTGATATAACTTCACTGGCTCTGACGTGACCATCAAGGCAGGAAAAGTCAAGAGGGGAAATTGAAAAACTTCAGTTTTATCAGGATTTCAATGTACAAAGCAGGAAGCATCCAGTACCGCAGTACAATGCAGTGATATTGATAACGCAACAAAAAAGCTTAGTAATGCCTTAACAATAACACCTAGTTAGTTAAACTGAACTGAAAATGTGTTTGTAATTCTGTTAAATTATAAGAACTTCATAAGGCTTTTAGTAACTTTCTTAAGCAGTCTATATACTGTTCTCATAAGTGCTTATAAATGTCTGATAATCTAACAATAAATGTGGTTATGATGCTATTACTAACACTTGTTGTCGTTGCATTTATCTCCATTATCTTACATATTTTTCCACCTTAATATATCACTCTCATATCCCTCTGGAAACTGACATGTGTCTCAGGTGTGCACATTCTCACAGCACATTCTGATTTTATAACAGAAATGTGGGGATTTGTGCAAAAGCACTGTTCATACATTTAGTCCCTGAAATCCCAGCTCACCTCCTTTGACAATCTTAAAATATCAACAACAATAAAATGTCATTAGGCGATGATTCCAGTTGCTCTCCTACTCTGACCAGCCTATAGAATCCAACACTGGCTGTACTCCTTTCTACGTGTGCATGTAAGACAGACCATCTTCATGTGTGCATTAATGTGCATATCTTTATCTTTTAATGCATAAAATCTGCACATCAAGACTACAGCCTGTAGTGGTGTGTGTGTGTGTGTGTGTGTGTGTGTGTGTGTGTGTGTGTGTGTGTGTGTGTGTGTGTGTGTGTGTGTGTGTGCATTAA
>JAJHUR010086472.1:0-17629 GCA_027495735.1 Lutjanus campechanus
AAGTGTTTATGCCAGCAGCTGACCCTGGTTATGAAACTGTTCATTGTATCTAAGTTGTGGTACTGTTGTCTGTTTAATTCAAATACCCTTTTCTTCTATCAAGGCCCACTGTAACAGTAAAAATAAAGATGCTGAAGGACAAGATGATCTATTTTAAATGTATTTTACTGTTGCAAACAAAAGACTCTGCTGCACTCTCACTCTAAAGTAACAGTGCTCTGTATCACAATATTGCAAGCACGTACTGTACACAAACTTGTGTTAATTAGCATTTATAATGGTTTTGAAGGACACTAAAAATGACTCTCATTTTACACTTGAGACATGAGACTGCACTTGATGCAGATTCTTGATAGACGCAATGGATGCAGGCATGTGTGTGTGTGTGTGTGTGTGTGTGTGTGTGTGTGTGTTAGCATTACAGGACATGACCTTTCCTGTTGCATAAAGCACTCGTCTTATGAGCTGCTCTCATCATCCTAATTAGGCTGCCACATTGTTCCAGCACTCAGACTTACAATCAGCATTTAGCCGAGTTCAAGTGTTTATTAAACATAGGTTTAAAACGCCTCTGTCACATACTCTATGTATGTACGTAAGCACAAACACATGCATAGCTGGAGCTGTTATCAATCCTCCTAAGTGGTTCTAATTGAGCCTGTGGTCAAACTGTAAAGCTCCATATTCTGATTCACTCTGCGCCTCCTTCAGTATTTAACATACAGTGTAATGATTTTACCTGTTCATACATTCATGGCTTAGCCTCCGTGTTTTTACAAGGACAGACCAAAATCTGAATGAAATATTTGTTTATCTCTTATAAAAACTGTAAAAACACAAGGAACACACACAAATTAACAAGCTGCAACTGAACTGAATATTCACAAGGATAGAGAGAGAGAGCAAGAGAGAGAGCAAGAGCGAGAGAGAGAGAGAGAGAGAGAGAGAGAGAGAGAGGGAGAGAGAGATGGACTCAGTGGTGCTTTGGGAAAGTGTGATTTCACATTAAGACAAGAATAAACAAATAACTCACATCTAGGTCAGCAAAATGGGATGTATTTTAGTTAGCCTAACACTGCAGACGTTTTCTTAAAGAAATTAATACAGGATCTGTGTTTGTCTATTTGACGGTTTGTTTGAAAAGTCAGTTACATGCTTGCAATAACAGTACATGTACAATTAAAAGAGCATCAAGTATAATACAAGAAAATCAGAGGACATACTTCTATTGTGGTCCTTGTTGTAATTAGATGCCGTAGAGGTGTGTGCGTGTGTATAATTGCATGTAGAAATAGTGGAATATGACATTAGTGGCATATACAGTAGAAGCACAAACAACATCATATGCTTTGAGCAGAAACAGGAATTATTCTGACAACAGACTAAAGTACACACTGCCTATTAAAACTGGTCCACTAAGTGAGTTATAAAGACCCCTGCCGACCAGATTTATTTATTGTGAACCTTGTTTGATCACTGACTGACTATGAAGACTTCTTCATCATCAAACCTAAAGAGCGATTTCTTGAGATAAAATCCTCTCAAACTGGGGCTCCAGAGTCAAATGTGCAGTGTGTGTCGTTCAGTTTGCCTTAAAGGTGACCAGGTCTGTAGACTGTTTGATGCTTTTAGGAAGTTTATTCAAATTCAGGGCACCCAAGTATCGAGAACAATTTTTAACCCATGTGACTACTGATTCTTACCAACGTCAGAATCGCTATGCTGGACTTGGTGTTGTGCCTGTGAGCCCGTCTGACTTGTCAGAATAAAAAGTTATATTACAGTTGCAAATAACAGCCTCTAAATTAGAATACAAAGAAAAATCAAGGCAGCACAGAAGGAGTTCCATATTGAGTGCATCTGATTTCCTCAACAGTATAATCTCGCCAGAAGACGAGTAGGCGAACATGTCCAAGAAAGAAAAATGAAAAATGCCAAAGTTGACAGGCTCTGATTGCTTAGGAAGAAAAACATACAGTTCTTGAGAGTTCTCGCTACACTAAGGTGTCCCGTTGAGTGACAGCTCACATTTTAGGAGTTGACAAAGCCAACCAGTTTGCTCTGCTGAAAATCAGAATTTGGAAAAGTACCAAAGCTAACTCATCAGTATGATGGAACCACAGAATAAATCAGAAGCAAAGAAGATAAATCGTCAAGATGTAGATTGAATTTCTTTTTAATGGAATAAAAAACTCTATACAGCTAAATCTGTCGTATTTACATGGTAGCTGTTTGTACTCGCTCTTGCATTCGCATGTGTACATCCATTTCATATACATAGAATTTTAATAAGGGGGGGAATTGTTGTTTTTCATTTTTTTTATCAGACTAAATGCTATCTATTGTTCTGCTGAATTCAAGATGGCACTGTGCCAGGCAAATCTGTTCGTAAATGCCCCCGTCTCTTTATTTTGTTTGGTTCCAAAAGATAAAGAGGAGCGTCAAAAATGACTCAGGGAGACACAGAAATAACTGAGGGAATTTACAGATGGTGATTATAAATTATAAATTCCATTACACACACACACACACAGACAGAGACACACAGACAGAACATGTGACAGTGCTGACATACATCCAGTCACATCTGCTGTCGCAACAGACAATACCTTTGGTGAGAAAGAGTGACAATGTGTCTGTCAGTGTGTCTGTTTGTATGTGTGTGTGTGTCTGTGTGTGTGTGTGTGTGTGTGTGTGTGTGTGTGTGTGTGTATGTGTATGTGTGTGTGGTGGGATTATTATTTTCCACAGCTTTCAATTTATCACTCATTCATCATGGGAACGTCCAACAGCTTGGAGGAGAGAGTGACAGAACAAGAGAGGGAGATGAGAGAAGGACAAGAGTGTGGGAGGTGACATAAAGGCAAAAATCAAAGATAATAAGAAGGAAAGATGGTTGGTGATGGATGATTTTCACACCATCTAAATCCCCGACAACAGAGCAACACAGTGACCCTCCTACACCCAGATCCAAAACAACGTCCCTTTCGCTCCTCACCACCATTAAAATCTGGCACTGGAAGCAGACAGCAGCTGCTGCATGTGCCGCACTTTACACATGCACTGACTGTGTTTGATAGCTGCCAAAATTGCTGCAGAATATGGCCCTGCACTCCCACAGTTCAACACACAGTTCAAGTCACACATCGTCTATACTTGTCTCTACAGTCTGTGCAAACAAGAAAGGAAGTCTTCTACAAAATATGAACAGAAAAAGTTCTGATCCATCACTGTAAGGATTTGTTAAAATTTATTACAATGTACAGTACTTATGAGAAAATTATAAAGGTGATTGTTTTTTAATAAATGGGCACAATTGGTAACACATAAGGAAGACACTACCTGTTACAGTTAATGTAAGAGCTTAAAAATCATCATACAAAAGCTGGGGTTATGGTAAATGTTACCAAGATACCAGAATTTTAAACTTTAACAGAGGATAGAGAGCTGAACATTATGATGTCACAGTGAAGCTGATCTTTGACCTTTTGGATACAACATGTCATCACCTCATCATTTTATCCTACTAGATATTTGTACGAAAATTTGTCATAATTAGTGTATGAATTCTTCACTTATGGCCAAAAATGTTTACATTACGTTTTTTCGAGAATGGGATGGGCGTGAGGTGACACTTACGGAAAGATAACATGAAAACACAGCCGTGACTGTTTGCCCGTACAGAGGCATAAAATCAATCCCCCATGCTTCTTTTGACACAACACCAAAAAGAAAAAAGTCCTAGGCACACATACAAAAAAAATAAATAATTGAAACCTACACATCATTAGCACAGAATAAGTATCAAGTATCCAAACTTTTAACAACCTCAGTTAGGGTTAGTTTTGTAAAAGTACGGGAAAATATGCACAAAAAAACTCTTAAACTTTTTCGTGACAGATTTTAAGCTACCTAAATATCCAATTTGCATTCAATTATGTAAAAACTGTTCAATTCTTTTTATCATAATTATTCATCATCCTCTCTGGGAAGACTTGGGCTCACACTGGACCGGTTTAAATGAGAAATGTTATAAAAGTTTACTTTCTCTGATGGATGGATTCATTCCCACTGATTGTTCACAGAAGTGCACTAGTCTGGCACAGGGATGTAATTGCCAATTTTGAAAGGAAACTGATTGTAAATGATACAACTTTGGAATCAAATGGCAAATAATTAATATCTTATTACTTTTTTGTCAAAAGTAAGCCTGACACTGATTGTGTGCAATAACAAGTGCACCCCATACACAGGCTTCCTACACATTCTTCCATTTCATACTTTTCCAGATTAAAATTTCCAGACTTCTCAGTAGATTTGTTTTAGACCATATTTGAAATCTAACTTTGCTTTCCCATTTGGAATTTTAGCCACCCCAGCTTTATATTTTGATGTCTATATTTCAAACATCACTGCCTAAAGAGGAAATAAACTGTTGCTGTATAAATTTCTGTTAACATATTGAATAAATATTATCTTACTGTAGAATCAATTTTTTTAGTCTCTTTTATAAAAAAGAACTGAAAATGAGTTGAAACAAATTTAATAATTTAATTTTCACAGCATCTGTGCAGCCTTGTTTATTCACCATATCCATGGAAACAACAATGAAGGCAATCATAACGGTATGGATTCCTTATTGCCTGATATCAAACACAACTGTCGACTCATTACACTTCATTTCCACTCTGTGGAAGGGTTGATCCCAGTCATGGAGAAAAAATAGTCTGTGTACTTTTCTGAAAACTAAATCAGCACGAAACTTACAGATGTTCAGACAAGCTTGCTATGTGGTTATCTGTGATGCTGTATAGAGTATATATACAATTCAAAGATATTACAACATTGTCTTTCAATCTAATTAGCAAACTGTTTTGGTTGTGAATGTCTGGATTTGGTACAGTTGTAAGGCAGAACTGTGTTTCAGGCTGTGGCGTACAGGCGTAGAAGCAGCTCTGTGGGAGTGTACGTTCAGTTGCACACCATACTTCTTGCCTTGCTTTCGACAACATCAAGCTCTCTTTGGCCCGCACTCTTTCGCACCATGATAAACATTTTGGCGCTGTCTGCCTGCTCCAAACGCCATGAAAAACACTCGGTTTGTATGATCAATTTATTTTGAGTAATCCTAAACTTTTAGAAAACAGACTAGGGACGATAGGCTGGAAACACAAATGTTTTCCAAATTCTCAGTTCTTTTTTCCATACTCATCCAGGCCATGAAATGACTAAAAATCAAAACCCATACTTTTCCATACAGTGTAGAAACTCTGCATACAAGAAGATGTTACAGCATTTTGTCTAATACAGTGGAAAGTATTTAAAAAAAAATTAGCTGCTGATTAGAGAGAAGTTTGGACTTTAAGGTTTGAAATGGATTTTTTAAATGATTGATTTTCTCTCCGTCTTTCACCTGTTTTTGCATTCAAATTACTCCAGACTCCCATAATTTTTTAATTGTAATGAAACAAACTAAATAACAAGACAATAGCATAACTCATTATTTCCAACACGTTCTCACTGCCAGCTCATCAAATATGGCAGTTTAGTCAATGGCCCGACGCTTCAAACTGTGATGCTCTACGTACCTCTCTGACATCAGTTTTGCACAAGTTTTGCTCATTGTGGCTAAAGCACCTGTGCTAATTACAGACGCATAACAATGCCTTTTTAAGTTTTGAAAGATGGCGCCAATTTTGATTTTGTCATTTATTCCCATGAATGCTACAATCTTAGTCAGCACTCCTCTTGCAGCAGTACGTTCAGCATTTTCAGTGTCTACACCAACCGTGACAAGAAATAATGGTAATGAGTGAGAAGGTTTTGGTATTTCAGTTGCTCTTATTTTAATTTTTTTGATCTTTCTTGTTGTGAACTCATCCCCTCTCCCTCGCCCTATTACTAAGGCAGCATAGTGCAGCCGAAATGTCACAAGAGCTGGAAATATTGCACTGTGCATATTTCCCTGGCCAGCTTCAGACCCTCTGTCAGACGACAAACTTCTTAGCTATTTGTCCTCATTACAGAACAGCCTCCAACTGCCCACCTTAATTCCCCCGCCCGTTCCTCTGGGGGCTCTTTTCCACCCCCTGCCTGGCATGAGTCATTTTTACGACCACCACTTTGGCCCCCATCGGCCCGGGCCGCCTATGCTTTAAACCCAGCTAAGCGAGTAAATCTGCCAGCTTTAATTAAAATAGCTTCTTTTGTAGCGCTTTCTCTCCCTCCGTCCTCTTGTCCCTGATGACATAATGGTGCTGGGAACTTCCCTCCGCAGCGCTGACTCAAAAAGGACTGACCCTTAGAAAAATGGAGGTGTGTAGCACTATTTTATGATGAGTTGGCAAGAAATAAGCCACATCTCATCCTATTGCCTCATCTTCTTACTCTGACCCGGTTTCCTGAGTGAAAAGATTATTATGAAGGTTGTGAGTAGAGGTTCTCCTGATAAGAAGAGTCTACATTAAACAATTCAAAAATATGCAATTGAAATCAATGAGCAAATAACTTCCATTATGGTTTAATTTTAGACCGGAACACTATAAATTAGAATAAGTTTCTTGGTGTGTGGAGTGACACGCACACATACCATTACAACCTTGCTGTCTTTCAAGGTCAGCCTTTCTCGGAGAAATAACGATTTGTGAAGCTGAATCAATGAGGCTCATTCAAGCCGTTTTCCTACAATATTGTTCAGGGACTAACTTTGGTGCCATTGATTAGCTGATTTATAGCTTGCATCTGTTCTGGGCTCACAGTGAATCTAGAGCCGGTCATTACAGGCGAACGACTGAAAAGAGGAGAGGAGAGGAGAGGAGAGGAGAGGAGAGGAGAGGAGAGGAGAGGAGAAGAGAAGAGAAGAGAAGAGAAGAGAAGAGAAGAGAAGAGAAGAGAAGAGAAGAGAAGAGAAGATTCCAAATATGTTAGAAAAGCTCACCACAGCAAGTTTAGTTTTTATTGTATGCCAGAGAACAGGACAAATGACATTTAAAGTCTTCAAAAAACTACTCTGAGTTGTGAGACTATTTAGTTGTAGTGGCCAAAGTTGGACTTTCAGGGCACATGACAGATGAAATGACTCTATATTAGGGGTGTCACAGTTCTCCAAAGCCACTATTCAATTTGACTTTCAATTCTAAGGTCACAATTCAGCTGAGAGCTGTGCCATTGTTAGACTATATTGAAAAAGACTGTCTATATTGAATCCACTGTGATATAACAGCCAGTAAGTAATCATCTTTTGAAGTATTGTTTTTTTTTTCCTTCTGCCTTTGATTTCAACTTACTAACTTACTGAAATTAAAAGTGAATTTCAATCGTTTTTCAATTTAACACTGAAATTGCAGCTGTATCCATAAATATTTTTTTATACCATTCATGCATGGGTATACTTTATGGGCTCAAAAACACAGAAGCCAGCAGAGGCAAGATAATGACTGAAATTTCCAGACCACCTCTCTGAAATACAGCTTTTAAAATGCAGTCTGAAGCTCAAGTGGATTTGATTTGATGATTTAAAAGTACAACGGTGAGCTCCAGGGTTGACTGAGAGATTTCATAAAGGTGGGTTAACGCTGAAGTTCGGTTGAGTTGAGTCAAAATCAAGCTCTATGAATTCTGCGTTAATGTCCTGCATAATTTGCACTATCTTGTTGTAAAAGTAAGAAATTCTTCACATATCTCTGTGGATGATTCAGCTGGATGGCTAAGTGGTGACTAATCACAGAGTTTACAGTGTTAGGATTCTGGGAGAATGACCCTGTTCAGCAATCAGTTGTGAAAAGACTTGAGGAGTAATGGAATACATGTAACAGAGTCACGTAATTAGGATAATCAAAAAATAATTGGTTAAAGTTACAGGAAAAAAAAGACATTAGATTACAGATACATTTAGTAAAAAATGTGGATTATTAGCTGATTACAATTTTAAACAACAGAACAACATACTTCCATGCACAGTGAGCACAAATTACAAAACATCACTCGAGTGAAACCACAGCAGTTGCTGATTCCTTATCAAGGGAACAAGTGAAAAATACTTTGACTGGGTGGAAATTTGGCCTTAATTTTGTCTTTAAATCAGAAAAGGGGAACAACATAACAGTACAGCAGGAGTTCGGCAGTTTGGCCTTCCTGCTGTGAAAATGCTGTCATCATCCAAGAATTCAACATCTAATTTGATTCACAGGTAAGACCAACCGCTAATGTTAGCTACACAGAAATCCTGTCAATAATACATCTGAAAAATATTTTGGGACTGTAGGTGGTGATGCTGGAGACCGGGACAATTAAGCGAAACCGAAGCTGCAATTTTTTGGTAAAGGGAAAATGTGTGAAAAAACAGCATTATTATGAAGTAGCGTAGTGCTGCAGAGATGCCCTGGCCGACAAATCTTGTTCTCCGGATGTAAGAAAACATGTTTGTTTGGTACAGAACCCGATAATAAAAACTGTTAGGCAAAAACGATCATTCCCACTAATCATGAATCATATTGTAATCATGTCGAATCAATATTGTAATAATATTGTGCAGCCCTCGTAAGATTACAAGACTGAGTGTGAAGTGTAAGCATACTTAATAAAGTATATTTAATGCACATAATTAAGGCTATCAATATAAACATGTATTTCTGCATAACAAAGAAAAGAATATGTGGACAAACAATTAATAAATTATACAGTTAACATAAGACATTATATTAAGTTGAACTATTTCACGGTAATTTGTATGGAGGTTATACCAAAGTGACAGAAGGGAATCAAGTTCTATATTGTGACTTAATCTTAGTAATTAGAAATTGTATCGGATACATCTTCCGATACATTCATTCAAGTATGAAGGAAAAGTTGGATTCCTTGCCTCTGTGATTGCACACTGATGAGTAGACGTCAGATCTTAGAGAGACTCATACATCCATGTCTGAAAGTGGCAATTAAGTAGACTTCATGAAAATATGAAAGTTTTTTACACAGTAGTCTGAGGTCATATCAAATACCTCTCTCTCTCTTGAACACTGATTGAACACCCACCCACCATCCTCTAATTCTCTTTTTCTGCACTTTTCTCTCCTCTCTTGGCTCTACCTCGCCGCCCTGCAACTCTCCTATTTTCTGTCCTCTTCTTTCTTCCATACATAAAAAAGGCACTAGCTGCACTAATACAACCACCCTCCCTCTTCTTTCTTTCTTTTCTTACCCCCTCTTATTTCCTCTCCTTTCTTATCTGCACCCCTGAAGGGGTTGTCTGTCTCCTAACCAGCTGAAGCAAGGCTTCCGCTGGTCTGCGCCTGGCCCCTATTATCAGAGCATGACAAGGAGCTGCAGTGTCAACTTGTCAGACTAATAAACATCCTTTATGGCACCCGCTTGGGTGTGTTTGGAGGGGAGGCAGCCAGCCACCAAGCAGTGGACCATTGATTTCAGGGAAGGCGCTCAGTGCTTACACTTCCACTCGTCTATTATGCACTGGACAGGCTGCAATTGTTTTGCCATGCACAGCCATACTTATGACACTCATCCTTCTGGAGGCTTTCCGTTTAGTTTGAGACATGGTTATACTGAGACAGGCTGAGAGAGAAAGAGAATTAGAGAAGTCTCCAACACGGGTCAAGTACGGCACCGCTCCGGGCAGTACATTTAATCACGGGCCGACCTTTCAGACCTTTACATAAGACTTTTTGTAACCTTTGTTTTGCAGGTCAAGGTCAAAAAGGCTTTCATATTTTCTTTTTCTCCCAAGTCTAATTCCTTCTTCTTTTTGAGCGGGAAAGGTGAAGGGTTACGCAGCAATTGAACAAGCTATTCAGTCACTCACAATAGTAATCACACTTTTTTTTTTTTCTTTCTCCCTCCTGCGGCTCTTCAGTTATCCTGAGTAGATGACAACATTAAATACACCAGGACCAGAGAGAAAGGGACAAAAGGACGAGGAAAAAGAAGAAAGGAACACAGAAAAATAGAGGGAGAGTCCACCACCTTGGGAATAACTAGAGCACTAGTTCAGCACCATGGACAGCAACATGTCTTGACTATCAACAAGAGCAGAACTGGAGCCAGAGAGCAAAAATCTAAATGTGCCTCTTTAACCTTTGTCCACTAGCATGTTATAAATATTCATAGCAGGTGGGCAGCCAAATATGTCATCTTAGCAAGCAGGCAGCGTAGGCTCAGACTGCAAGTTCATTAAAGCCCCTTAAAATTGGGTTTAAATAGTATAAATACACTTTTATCAATTTTATCTCAGGCACCTTACAAAGTAGAAATAACCGGGGACTCCCTCATGATGTAGTTTTACATTTTTACATAGTTTCATGAAAGAACAACACAAGCAGATATTAGACATGTATTAAAAATATTTGCACATCAACACAGAATACCAATGACAAACACAGACACACATCAAGAGAATGTGTGTCACTATATATACAAAGTAAAACACACACACATATAAATACATACATATATACATATATATATACATATATATATTTATAGACTGTCAAATTATAAAGTACTAAATGAACTATTTTAGATTTAAAAATAAAAACAATGTTTATTGAACTGTGAAGCCTGTTTTAAATAAATAAATAAACAATTAAATAAATAAATCATTACTATTTCATTGCTATTTTTTGAAATGAGTCTTGGTGGCTGTGAGAGAGCATCGATGGCATCTTCAGTTCCCTGTTGGAAAAGGCTGTCCAATGTAAATGTTCTAACTATGGCGTACACATGAACTAATATTACTGCGAGGTAAAATGACTGTTTGCTTCAGCTCCCTGTTGAGGAGTTGACTCAGAGGCAGAATCAGCCAGCAGGAGCAGAGAGGTTTTGTTGCACCTGTCTGAGTGGAACAACTCAGCAGCTAACGTGGATTTTTTTTTTTTTATGTTTGTTTCCTGGAATTAATTGCAGAAATTTCTTAATAAATGTTACAAGCATGCCCAATTTAAGCCCAATATCAGGAAAATTAAGAAAAACTTAAGCACCAATATTTCAAATTTGGATTGAAACTATTTTCTAATACTTTTTAGATTGCTGATTACATGAGACCTCAAATTGCATGGATGGGAGGCTGTTGTGGATCTGACTTTCCAGGGGGTTTAATATCAAACACAGCTGCGGAAAATTTTAAAATATTCATCTAATAGCTCTCAGAGCACAGAACAGACACGCGCCGTTTTGTTTTTGTCAGTGAACTTTTTCTGCATTTGTAACAGATGTGAAACCCTTTTGTGAAGCCTTTGGTCTTTTTAATGCTATTGCTTTTGAAAAATCTCTCAGCTGAAGGCATAATGCATTGCAAGGCCAGTGCCTGAATTTATTGAATGTTCACAGAGCTTGTTTATTGATCTGTGATTGGTGACAAACAGGTCACCTTGGTTATTGAAGCTATAACAACCTGAACAACGAAGGTAATGTTATATTATGTATATCTCCAAGGTAGTTTGATAAATACGTACTGTGAGGAAAGGCTATTTAGGAGCAGGGTAGGCTACTTGGTATTATCAACAACCTATCAGGAACAAGCGAGCAGAGGTCACATTCAGTCTAATGCAGCTTTGATTGTATTTGCTGTCTTCTGAACTGGCCGTCTGTCACGATACAATGCGATCAGCAATGCTGGAAAAAAGCATTATAGGGCTTTGTGAAGCAATGGCAGCAAGGCAGGCAAACCTGCCAACCCGTAAAACTGTCAGAGCGACCTTCAGTTACCCTCAGTATTGATGGTCCAATCATATAGAGAATATGAATTAGTACCTTCAGGGATTTCTTAAAATGGGGCATAATTCTTGGATATGTCTAAAGAAAGAGGAATAAATCATGTTTTGACTTTATGGCATCGCCCAGAGAGCTGGAGAAGATGAATTTCAAAAACATGTTTTCCTCACTCCTCCCAACTATGTAAGATGTTGTGGTCAGAATAGTGATTAGAGCATCGACATGAGCAACTACAAACACCGAACACATAAAAAGCCAATATGTCTTGTCTGTGTGTGGATGGAACATTTCAGAATATAAATTCTGATGTTGAATTGCTGGTCAGCATCTCAAGCATTCATCTTGTATATCCAGGGCTCAGCTAGAAATTTGGGCTCCCCTGAGAAAAGCATAACAGCAGCTTCAGACCGTATTTCACAGCCCCTTTTTAGCTCCGAGACCCCTGAATCAGCTGGGCTTCCCCTCCTAAAGACCCCGTGTTAAGCCTTTATTGAGTGTTTATTCCAAATTTTTGTTGTTCCAAAATCTGCCTGAAAAGGTGACACTACAGATTTCTCTGCATTCAAACATGGTTGAGAACATTTGAGATAATATAAGTACACAACTCAACAAGATAAACATTGTAATGCGGAAATGTTACATGTTTAAATGACTAACCACATTATAAAATGTTTGGCAAACGTCTTGAAACACGTTGAATGTGTTTCAAGAAGTTTCAAGTTCAAGAAGGAGTGAAAACAACTGAATTTCGTAAACAAAATGAAAGTTTGAAGAGGAGATTTTCATCACTCTGCTTGGCAGCAGAGGAAAAGTTGATATATTGATAAAATCTAAATGCGAACGTGCAAAGTAAAAAAGCTTAGTGAATAATCATGTCCAGCATGAGGCAACGTCACGCATTACTGAAGAGACAAAAATGTCGAAAGATGAAATTAGATTGGTGCGAACCAATGAGACTGTAACATTCCTCAAATTAATGCATGAAACAAACATATATACCATATTTACATGGCATTTTCCACACAGTTTTCTACTGTATGAGGTTTCACTGGTGGTCTATTAATTGCATCATCTCCTTCTTCAGCTGTTTTCTTCTGCATTGGTTTAATGGCACCCAGCTGGACCAGCTGTTTATCTCAATGTACCAAACTCCTAATATTCACATGACAACAGTGGATGGAAACGTGCATTGATTTGTTAAAAAGTTAAAATTTGCACTACATTAGGATGGACAAGGGGCTAAAGTTTGGTCGATTTTCTCCGGTTAAACCAATAAGGAATCTTAGAATTTAAGTATAAAAGGAAAAAGTGAATAAAAGTAAAATCTAAATACATTTTCACTTAGAAGTTGTCTTGCATTAGATTATCTGCCCTGCACTGTATGAATGCTTTATAAAAACACTGCCGGTGGCTCTGCTCTCTCTGCCTCTTTGTTCAGCTTTCTATTCACTGTCTTTAGTTGTTCCCACTATAAATAGATGTCAGTGTCCATTACTGTTTCTGGACTCCTAAAAGACCCAGTTGTACTTTCCAAGCTCTCTATGCCCGTCAGTATCTCCGCTCTCAGACACTGGATGTACCCTCCGATCTACATTATTTTAACATTAAATCATTTTGAGTTTTCTGTGTGGAGTCATCATCAGAAATTCTGCTCTCTTTGAAGAAAGGTGGGCAGATATGTCTAATAAGCAATTTTTATTTAATGGGGTAAAAAACACGAAGCCACCATTACGTTCCTTTAAGATTCTGTAAAAGTCGGTAAGCATGAAAAATAAATGGCTCTGTCTTTGTTGGCAAAAATTACTGCAGGGCTGCTACATCCATTATTCGCATTATCAGTTCTTCACACAGTATCAGAACCAAGGTTTTATCTCAAGATTTCTTACTAAGAAAATGGTACCAACATCATTTTTTATACCACCATCACATCCGTATGCCAACATCCAAAAGTTTATTCTGTTTAATTAATTAATACGCTGACCAATAGTTTAGAATCCTATGAAAATAAGCACTTTCAGTTTCTATGTGCAGACAAGACCAATGTATCCTAGAGCCTATATTTTGAAGGCTAAATTTAGATGATCATTGAGATTTAAACCCCTTAGAAATGGCACTGCTACTACTGCATATATGAACATAACAGAAAACAAGAAAATGGGTTATGTGCCTTTAAATCTAAAGCTCCATCTGATTGAAAAAACCTGCCCAGTTCACCTTCATCTATGGCCTCATTTAATGTCTTTAAGGTATCTCCTTTTATTCATCTTCGAACAGCTTGCTGTTGCTTCTAATTATAAAGTTATAGAAATATTTTTCTCTACTATGTAGGTGCATGTATAGCTTTCTCTGGGTATGTGAATATTTTCTGTATGTATTTTTGCCATATTCAGGGGAATCAGTGGGTGTGGGAGTGGCTAGGCCTAGGAGACGTTATATCTGTGTATGTGTGGGTGTATCTGTGCTGTCTTGATTTATGTACAGTATTGTTTTATACATTTGCGTTAAGAGCCCCCTCGAAAACTACACGTTTCATCTCAGGGGGTTTATTCTTCTAATAAACTGACCAGAGAAAGAGTGAGGAATATGTTTGGAAACATTGACTACAGCTTTATTGTATTAGGAGTACTTTATAGCTGAAAAAAAAAGTTGATGTAAGTGAAGATCTAAAAAAAAAAAGAAAAAAAGTCTACGGGGATTTGGAGCTTTTATCTGTTTTCATTTTATGCCTTAATTTTTAGATGGCAGGAGGGTGACTGTTCTGCTGTTTTTTATGGCATTGTAAATGGACGGCAGACAATAAGCCTACATAGTACAGCGGACTCGAAACCATTTCATTCACCTTCCGCACAAAAGGTATCTCTTATGACTCATTTAATTGGCCTGGACTCTGTAAAATAAATGAAAACATCAGGCCAAGACAAAAATGGACTTACTTTATAGTACTTTGGAGAAAAAGAAAATGGTCGAAATGAATAGAGCTTTTGTTGACTGCTGTGCACATTCCTCCCGTAATTGAATGATTCTGAATATGTTGACGTATTATTTATGATTATAAAGCACATGGGCTGAATATAAATAGGTAAATAAAACATGGAAGTCAGAAACTAGGTACATGCATTTCTTGTCACGATTCAAATGTGGGAGCGGGGGAGAAAATTGCACACACGCAGACACACATCATCACACACACACATAATCATCATGTAAATGTTTTGTGTACAGTAAATCTGTATTTTGACAGTGTTGTCACAGTCTGTATTTGAGTGTGACAGTTTGGTAATCACAGTGACAGGGGCAGGATATTGGATTTAACTGAAATGATGACATATTCATCTATCCAGCGCGCTAGAAACCCATCTTGCGCCTTAAACACATGCGTAACATGGAGGCACACACATACATGCACCCTGTGCCACTGAGCCTGCTGTGAGTGCAGAGGTGCTCGTTCGCTCATCAACTCGGTGCTGCAACACAGGATTGCTGTCAAGAAAAAGCAAGTTTCTATCATTTCTGCCAGACGTACGGCAGCACAGCAGCAACTCAAGACTTCATTCATGTTTCATCTGAAGACAAAATCTTTGTGTTCTTTGTATTTCACAACTTTCTCCAAAATCCAAAGGTGCGTCGCTTCCACTTTTTAACCTCTCTCTGCCATGCAGCACCGACTGATCCTCCGCATCGAGATCTCCCATCACAGCCCAAGATCTCCGCCAGGTTTTCTGTCAGAGCGGCCTACGGGTTTTAGTCTCATACCAAATGCAGGTATTTAAAGTTTCAAAGGAAAATGCCCACTTTGACAGTCAAAGCTACAGCGCACCAACATAGTAATGACATAAAAATGGTCATTAATCTATTCAGATGAACGACTGTAACTAATGATTAGATTCTTCAATGAATCCATCGCTCATTTTCTCAATTGATCATTTAGTTGTTTTGTCCATAAAATGTCAATCAGCGTTTCCCAAAGTTTAATATGGCTTCCTCAAATGTCTTGTTTCATACACAACCCCAAAATATCCAGTTTACTGCAAATATTGACATTTGAGTTCAGTCATTCTAATTCTGTTTAATTACTTTGTGAACTTTTTGGACTGTTTGTTGATGTCACTTGTAATGAGCATTTTCACTAATTTTTTTTTTCAATTTAACAGACTAAATGATTAATCCTGAAAATAATGGGCAGATTAATCGATAATGAAAATAATAGACCTTTGATTAATGGATGACAACTACTTGATTAATGAACTAACCGTTGCAGCTCTACTTACAGTTCTAGAAGAGAAAAGCAGAAAAAACTAATGCAGACTTAAAGTCATTGTGTGTAAGTAACATAAGTTGGATGTTATGACCAAAAATATTTATTAAATCAACGTGACACTGACAGTGACTAATTCTTTTAATTGGGTTACATATTTTCACTGGCATGCAGTCAATTTGTCATATATTTGTAGACCATATGTTTAGAGATTTTGGCGTTCTCTTTTCTAAAAGGTTCAGTCGTCACTGACCGGCAATCTGTCATCCAGTCAACTGTTTAAAAAAGGGTCCCAGATGTATATCCACCTTAAATTTACAAAAGCTTGATGAATGGCTCTTTTGACATTGTTAAACTAGAGTTTCATTGATCTCAGCAGTTGATTTATTGATTGACAGGATGATTAATGACCAACGTTCTTGTTGAGGACAGAGTTAGAAACACTATGAAACACTGCCTTGTATCCTAAGACCCTCTCGGTCATTTATGAGCAGAAGTTTGTTTCTATGTGCACACAATACCACAACTATGCTAAATAATCCCCAAGCTACTGGAGACATAAACTGTCTTGTCCCGAGTTTGTGCAATCAATCAATTTGTCAGAGAAAGTAGTGTGATGCCACTTTAATGAAGGGCTGGATATTTCATTTGGAGCCATACGCTTCATATCCTGTGTCCTCGGAAGGCCAAAAATGAGATGACCAAATCCTGAAGCCATTCCACTGACAGTGATTAAGAAAATCTCTGTTGACACGGTGACAGCAGGTCAATTTTATGACCGACATGGGCAAATACTCTGACCGTAAACAAAATGCAGTTTGTCCAGAATTCACTGTGAAATAGCAGCTTTTGGGCTTTATTATTTTTATGTTTGGTACAAGGGCATTCCGGTCACAAAATTGCACCCCATTCACCCATTATGGCCACCATGCATATCATATGATTCACGCGACATTATTTCAAAAGCCCCATTAAATCACCCACACGTATCTGGCTCAAACCTCCCACCAAAAAGACGAGAGGAAACACTGCAGGGCAACACGGACTCTGGCCACACGTGGCTCCTCTGAGAGCAACACAAGATCAATGAGAGTGGTTTTTTTTTTTAAAAGCAGCAGGGTTGTCCTCCAGCCAGAGGAAGAAATGATCTATGTAGATCTCATTAGCCCCCTATGATGACAGACGTACGACCAAATGATTAATGGCCAGCTGGAGAAACAGGAGAATTATTGACGTGACCTTTAGGGATGCCTCTGTTCAGGAGCGAGAGGACCGACAAGTCTTCCACTGAGATGATCTACTTTGACATTTCCATCTTTTTCTCTTTTGCCTCCCTCGCTCTCTCTCTCTCTCTTCCTATCTCCGGCTCAGTCTTGAAAGCAGTCCAGGAAACCCATAACACATTATGGTCCGCCCGGGTCATTTTTTTGTGTTTTAGAAGAATATGCAGAGAAAGTGCTCAGAGAGTTCAGACATACTGTGCAAGAATTGTTATTATTCTGTCCGTATTACAGTATTCTGTCTGTATTATTCTGTATTCATAATGACTACAAAAGTGTTAAATTCACCTTTAATGAAACTGTGGTTGAATAGTCATGTGCCAATTGGATTTTATGGACACATCCTTTGTGTGTGGGGTGGGGGTGGGGGGTG
>JAJHUR010086473.1:0-15802 GCA_027495735.1 Lutjanus campechanus
CAAATTTTGTTCGCAAATTTATTCAAATCTGTGTGAGTGAGTGTGCACCGTTAGTTAGGACAGGCATGCCTTGGACTGGTCACAATAAAAGGCAACTCTTAAATGTGCAGTTTGATCTTGAAAAATATATTTATTAGGGCCTGCATTATGGCTATTTTACATACTCTACCTCTGATTGGCTTACCTTGATATTCTTACGCTAACTCTAACCAATCACTCTCCATGCATCCATCCCCAATTATTGTTACTGAATAATCAAAAATTTTGGGGTAAGGGATCTCAAACTTTTGCTGGCTTCCAAAAGGGGGATCACCATCATTTTACTTTCATTTCATTTTTCATAATAATTTTTTCCACACAGAGTTACAGAAGTTGGTTGAAGAGATGCTAGCTAAGAGAGGGGCGGGGCATCAGCTCTTTATGTTTACTGTGGGACTGTTGTGTTACATTACTTTACTTTTTATAGGTATTAGTGTGTCCTCCCCTGTATACATGTACGTGTGTGTGTGTACTGCAGCATACGTCATCTCTCAGCAGAGTCTTGCCAAACTCCAGATGGTGCCTTTCCAAGATGGAGGAGCCGTGAAGCTTCGCCAGTGGATTGCCAGACCTGGAAAATACACACACACACACACACACACACACACACACACAGAGAGAGAGAGAGAGCATGTATGGGAGGTTACACTGTGATAAATCATGCATGTTAAACCCAGGGTGGGCTTGGCCTGCTGTGTCTGTGGCTAATGGTGGCTCTCATTAGCTCATCCATCAGCAGGTGGAGCAGAACAGCTGGGGGTGTTCCTGGTCAATATCAGCTCATTGATGTTCTCCCTGTGTGACGTTACCTTCACCTAAAGAGCTGAGATCAGCTCATGTCTACACGGGAGGAGTGTCTGCTGTCACTTCCGAGTCCATTAAACCTCTCAGAATAACCAAACTGTCTGACTTCAAAAATAAGAGAAAGAAATTAGGTCACGGCAGCAGTAAGTCCTAAATAAAACCATGTTTGTAATGTATCATATTGTTTATCTCTGTTTTCTGTCTTATTCGATTTTAGTTTTCCCATTTGACATGTAGCTCAGTTTCTATTCAATTCATAGTTTAACCTGGACAGGCTAAAGGTTTTTGTACTACAAGTCCTTCTATTAGTCTTCAAGATTTAGTTTGATTTAGTTTTCACCCATGCAATGAGCCCTTTGCTAGAAAAATAAGCACAAAATACCTGAAGTATCCAAAGAGCCTGCATGTGACCAACAGAAAGACCCAACTGTGCTTCTACGCTATCGTCTTCAAAAGGAAAAACAAATTTTATACAAACTAAATTGCTATATACATCAGCTTTTTGATTCAATAAAGGAGGTTTTTTTCAAGAGTTCCTTTTCTTTGTTTATTAATATCATGATAAATATCCTATCATTGACTTTTTTATTGTGGTATTATCACACTGTATGTTTTCGGTATTGTTACATAGTTTTTGAAGTATACCACATCAAATAGACACATTTTGTGTCAAGGCCTCTCCTGTGCAAACACCCCTTGGTTGCACTTAAACAGTTTATGGACCAAATTTCAGTCACCTCCCTCCTACCTTGTCCCTCTGCCAGTATGTGACAATGGGCCTTATGCAAGAACTACTCGTACCAACAGATTTGTTCTTGAGTGGTGTGTACGAGTGATCTTCTCAAGTGAATTTGAATTTTCTTTCAGATATGAACACAATTTACGAGCTCCAGACCTGTCATAGAGTCGTGTAGTCTGCTGGTATCCAAGCCAAAGTTTTTCACTAATGACTTTCATTATTTCATTAGTCTGAAGACATTTTTAGTTTGAAAAATAATTTACACTTTATAATTATGTTGACATTATCCTGTTTGACTGCATTTCAAATTACAATTGGGGCAGATCATTTACACAGTTATCTGATATTACTTAGGTTTGCTGAATCTGTCATGGCATGTTCATACGAGCCTAAAATAATAAGAGTAATTCAAGATAAGAACATGAAAATGTTCTTACATATGGCCCATTGATGTGTGGATGTATTTGTTGATTGTCTGCTTCATTCCTACTGACCCCTATAAAGGCCACAAGCCAAAATGCTGTTGTTCTATATACTACAAGCGTTGCTGAAGAGTGTATTCAGTAGTGATGATGTGAAGATGATGAAGGAATCTCCGCCGACACCGACTTACATAATTAATAAAGGTTTATTATAAAAAAGTACAGCACCATGACAAGCTCCATGGACAGCTTGGAGAAGGACACAGCCGAATAACAAACTAGAACCCTCCAAACTACACAGTTATATACTAATTGTTATGAAACTTTCAAGAGATAACCTCTGGCCTAGTGGACCTTTGGACACATAAGTATTTTTCTGCTCTGGGGTCTCTAACAGCCCTCCTTGTCCCAGGACATCTTATCTCAAAGAGGCCCCTAAAACGACGCACATTACATAAAGGTCCATACACCACACCTCTTTAGGCATCAAATCTGTCACCTTTCAGTTGAAATCCAACACCCCCTGCCCCCCTCTTTCCCCCAGAAGTTCTTACTTCATTTGGTAGAGATTGTTGGTTCCTCTGTGGTCAATATCATGGCAGAGGCCAGCAGTCACCATGGCCATACACTCCAGGTCTGTGTAGTAACGCTTCAGATCACCTGTCTAAGAACACAGACACACACAAGTCAGTCAAGAAATAAAGTTGACAGGTAGGTAAGCATTCATGATTCATCGAGTTGTATACAAATATTATCACATATGTGCATGTGCATGCCCCTGCAGCATGGGTATCCCAGTAGGGGCCAGTGACACTCACTAGTTTTCTTATTAATTACCAGTGCAGGCAACGGTGACTCACTTTTCATTTACAGACACACTTCATTATCTGTCCAATTTACATACAAACACACACGGCAAGCTTGATCACACATAAAGTACACTCCAGACAGCAATACAGGGAATGAAAGAGGAAGAGAAAGAATGTTTATTACCTTGAGACAGAGAGAGGCAGAGAGAGGAGGAGGAAGTAGACAGATGAAAGATGTGGAGAGATGAATAGGAAGAGAAAAGGAAGAAAAGATTGAGAGCAGGGGGTGAGGGATTGATGAGTGCTTAGAGAGAGGAGGAAGATGGAAGCGTGATTCAGTTTGTGTGCCTGACCATCAGCAAGGTGAACATGGTCTGTCCCACGTTGAATCCGTGTCTCCAGTTGTGGTAGGTGATCTTCCTGTAGCCTTTACTGAGAGAGTATATGAACCTCACCAGGGCCTGCACGAGACACACACTCTCTGCTTTTAGTTATAGTCTACATGACAGCATAAAAAAATTCAATATCATTGTTCCAACTAAAAATACAAATAGATTGTACAGATCGGTCTATGATGATATGACCTTGTGTTACCATTCCACAAATGTCTAAATTAATGATTCTCAGCCAGCTGTAATTAAAACCTGACAAAATAAATGATTCAAGTTTTTGTTTTAGACATATGTGGAGCTTGATTTCATTCAAAGAGATAGTTCAGATTATTTGATATGTGGTTGTATGAGGTGAGTGCATTAGCTACAGTGGATGTCAGTCAACATGCCTCCAGTTAGAAGCAGAGAGGGACACCAGCATGGAAGCTAAGCAATGACCTGCTGAGGACCTGACCTAATGACATAAATAAAAGATGGACAACGCTTCTCCATGTCCTCTCACTGTACAAAACTGCAGCCAAAATATTCTGGATATGAGTGCTGCCATCTTACACTGCAGTCTGTACAGCAGTGACTGGTGTTGGAGCTGTGGTGTTGAGTTTCTTGTCGGAAAAGGCTGTCTGTCAGCAAAGTAAAGCAGTTAAATATTCTAAATATTGCATGAACTTAAACTGATATTGATTTTTCTTTTTCTTTTTTTTTCCACATGTCTAAAATACCTTTTGTTGTCGACCCTGTCCACAGCAGTACATTGATTAACCTCAGTGCTGGTGCTCCTCTCTGCCTCTCCAAACTGGGGGTGTGCCAACTAGCATCTATTGTAGGTAGTTCCGATAACTCCATGTTAAATAATCCAAACTATTCTTTTAAGACACAGCAGAATTGCACACAAGTCTAATTATTGAAATCTTGCATCTATTTGACATTATACAGTGGTATCAGAAAACATCTTTTTTTTTCAACGCTGCCCTAGTTGAGACAGATATCATTTCAGGTTGGTTTTACAGTAGTTGAATGTTGCCTCTGTTCTTCATGCAGATATCAACATTAGCCCTTCCTACATTTGACTGGATCAGCCTGTCAGTGTGTGGACTCTCTGTGCCTCCAATGACTCCATTCCTTGTAGCCTTGTTTTATCACATTGATGGTGGTTGAAGGTCCTACTTATGAAGTGCAGGCTTCCAGCACACACAGAATTGTTGAGGTAGCCCAGAATGCTAACTCATTTCTCAGTAAGCGCCATGTCTCTAAAGAAGCTCTTTGTGAAAGCCTGTCTGTCTACCAGAGTGTTGTTAAAGCTGCTAAAATGGAATACTTTTCCAGTTTTGTCTCTTGTAATAGTCACAAGCCTCAGGTTCTTTTTAACATTTTTAACTCCCTGGTAAATCCTTGTGACAACTCGCCAGTTGTACCCTCGCTCACCCTCTGTGAGTTTTCTCAAAATTTTTATTGAAAAAATCTCTGCTCTTAGGCCACCTGCCTTCTCTTCTGCAGGCCCTAACTCTGATCTCACCGTTCCTCCTTTACATGCTGTTTTTGATCAGTTTGAGCCTGTATCCCTCCCCTCACTGGCCAACGCAGTTAAGAATTTGCGACCTACGAACTGTCCCTCAGACAGCATTCCATCTCGTCTTCTTAAAGAGGTATTCAGTACGGTGGGCTCTGTTATTCTTTTATTTATTAATTCCTGCCTTAGTACCAGATGTGTTCCAGCTGCTCTTAAACATGCCATTGTGCAGCCTCTTATCAAAAAGAAAAATCTGGACCCCGCTGTGCTGTCCAACTTCAGGCCAATCTCTAAACTGCCATTTTTGTCCAAAATCTTAGAGAAAGTGGTTTTTATTCAGATGCAATCATTCTTGGTGGCCAATGATATCTATGAGAAGTTTCAGTCTGGCTTTAAACCATGCCATAGCACTGAGACAGCACTGCTAAGGGTTTTTAATGATCTAATGGTAACTGTTGACTCAGGAAGCCCTGCTATGCAAGTGCTCCTCGATTTGACAGCTGCTTTTGACACTGTGGATCATGGGATCCTCTTATAACACGACTGGAGCAGTGGGTGGGCATTACAGGCTCTGCTCTCTCATGGTTCCAGGCCTACTTGACTGACCAGAGTTTTTCTGTGCAGCTAGGTGAATTCACCTCATCCTCAGCCCCTCTCACCTCTGGGGTCCCCCAAGGCTCCATTCTCGGGCCAATTCTTTTTGTGCTGTATTTGCTGCCATTGGGCTCAATTTTTAAAAAATATAATCTTTGTTTTCATTGTTATGCCGATGATGTTCAGATCTACCTGCCTTTAACATCAAAATCCAATAACTCTGTACAGACAGTGCTTGATTGCCTAAATGATGCTAAATCCTGGATGACCGCAAACTTTCTGAATCTAAATGAAAACAAGACTGAAATCATAATGTTTGGATGTGGTCCAGCAGACTTTCCTGCTGGCTTTTTGGGCCCCCTTACACCGAACAGCCGGTCATCAGTGAGAAATCTTGGTGTAATATTTGATGACAGGCTGAAATTTGATCGCCAGGTTAGTTCGGTTGTGAAAAACAGCTTTTTCCATTTGAGGATTTTATCAAAAGTAAAAGGGTACTTGCCACGTAAAGATCTTGAGACTGTAATCCATGCTTTTATTAACACACGACTGGATTACTGTAACTCACTGTATTTTGGCTTGGACCAATCACTCTTGCACCACCTGCAGCTGGTACAAAATGCAGCTGCCCGTCTCCTCACTGGCAAACGCAAGCGTGATCACATATCTCCTGTCCTAGCTTCGCTGCACTGGCTCCCAGTTGCTTTTAGAATAGATTTTAAAAATTTATTGCTTGTTTTTAAAGCTCTCAATGGCCTAGCCCCCCAGTACTTGACTGAGCTCATCTGTATGTACACCCCTGCCAAAACGCTGAGATCTTCAAATCAGCTACTACTGGTTACCCCAAAAATGAGGCTAAAAACCAAAGGTGACCGAGCCTTTGTGGCGGCGGCCCCTAGGCTCTGGAACAACCTGCCGTGGCACATCCGCTCTGCGGGATCGATTGAGGTCTTTAAATCCTCCCTAAAGACACACCTCTTCTCCCTGGCTTTTAATCATGTTTAAGTGGACTTCTGGCAAATTTTAATTTAATTTTAATTTATTTTATTCTATTTTATAGCACTGTGTTCAACTATTTTTAGTATTTATTTTATTTTATTGTAATTGCTGCATTGTATGGGTCACTTTTATAATCTTTTATTATCTTTTATTATCTGTGCTTTAATCTGTACAGCACTTTGGTCAACCTCGGTTGTTTTAAATGTGCTCTATAAATAAAGTTTGAGTTGAGTTGAGCTGAGTAAAAGTTGGTCAAAAAAACTTGTCAAAAGCAAGTGGTCTGTGTATTCATTTGATTTTCTGCTCAAATATGGGCATCATTAAACAAACTAACAAAAAAAGGCAGCTATTTCATTTTAAAATACCATACGCTGTTGAAAAGGGATCAGCAAAATTAAAAGAATAGTTTGACTTTCATTTTCTATTTTGTATTACAATATAATAAGAAAAGGGAAAAATGAAAGCAAAAAACCCTGTTTCTTATGAAAGCAAATCACTAGAAAATGTTTGTGTTTTGTAGTAATGTTATTTTGTATTTTAATTGTTTTTATTGTATTTTAAAAAAATAGAGTCAACACACAAAGCTTGGGAGGATCCATGTATTACTGTAATACATGGATCCTCCCAAGCCTAGAACCCTGAAGGCCTTCTAGGCCTTCAGAGAAGGCCTAACATTTCAGCATTTCAGCTGTTATATTTAAATATATTATTTGATTTATTTCATTTAATTATTAGGCTATTTTCTTCTAATTCTAATTTAAACCTCATTGTCTATCAACTTTGCTCCAGAAATGAGAGGGTTACTGTCCTCAAAACAGAAAAATAGAGCTATCCAATCAGATTTTTTTGTTGTTGTCTCTAGGCAGAAAAAGGATAGATCTGGCTCACTCATTGGTTAGGACTTCATCTGCCTGTGTGTTTGTTTATCATATTTTGATTTACAGTGGGACTACAAATAATCCCCTTAGGCCTTCCTGAAGGACAGCCATATCTTGCTCAAGAGGAAGCAGACGAGACTGACACTGTCTCTAGGTGGCTAACTTGATAGCGCTGCCTCGTTCAAGGCAGACTGCAGGCTTAACTGCAGCCAAGAGGATGGAGGCCTCCTCACAATATTTCAAGTATTCACTGGCTCTGGAGCTTTATGGACATTTCTTACCTGGAACTATCATCAGCACGAATCAATGATGCAGGACCAAAAAAACAATTTTAATGTGGACTAATCTGATATCTGCTTGAAAGATCTACTATCTAAATAGGATTACTCACATTTTCTATCCTGTTGGTTGGTGGAGGGGAGGGGGTGGAGAAGGGGAGGGAGGGGACAGTGCGATATGTTTTACTGGCCTTTAACCCATTTGTGGATGTTGTGATAAAATATGAATCAGAATCAAATAACCTCATGTTTGTTATGCAATACTTGTTTCTGAAAAAAAAATAAATAAATAACACTCAGGAGTGACCAACTTTATGGATCTCAACCAATCTGACATTGCAGTTCTTTGAAATGTATAGCACAGAAATTCTTTTTGAAAAAATTAAAAAATATGGACATCTTACAGCCAAACTAACAGAAATATATCAATCCACTGGTCAGCCACCCACCTCTCTGGGAATGTGAAACTTGTCCACCACTTTCAGTTCATAGTACATCTTGATGCCGCACATCACAAGTTCCAGTTCAGTGAATTCATAGTCATAAAAGTGAAACTCCAAGAGCTCAACGTCCTGAGAGTCCGGCAAGACCTCCGACTGTGGACAGAGATGGATAAATATATAAAATCATATTATGAATTTTTAAAATATTTTTTGTTCATGGTTTAGTGTGAATACATAGAGAACTGAAGTACCAAACTCTGAACAAGAGGAAAAATGAGAAACCTTAAAATTTAACCAAGAGGTCACAGATTTAATGTGTGGACACTATAATGTTACAGTCTGCCCTTGACTTGTCCAACATGGTGGTTTGTCCCTCATTTATTTCCGACTCTACAGAATCATGTTGCGTCATTTCTTTTCGTGTGGATTTGGGGACACTCTGCTGAATGTGTGGAATTTCCTGAAGCACAAACTGGATGTTTTTTGTTGCTGTTTACCAGAATCTCTTCAAGCTCGTCCTCGTCACACTCATCAGGTTCCTTCCCCCATCTCTCCCTGGTGTCCTGGGGAAACACACATCATCAAAGCTCACCTTGGATGAAACGGTTCAGCATCAATCAACGGACTCCTGATCTGAGGTCAAAGTAGGTCATCTCTGTGCTTTTGTCCTCTCAGTCTCTCTCTGTGTCCACTGACAAATCACCTCATAGAAGATCTGACAGCTTATTTCAGTTTATAAACGACGTTCCCCACATCACCACACCATATCAACCACATCAGCTGACTGGTTTGAAACCAACTGGTTTCAATCCGTCTACCACAAACATCAGAGAATAAAGCAGGTGTTAACTCTGCAGGGTTGGGACTTCCATTTTCTGTGAAACTAGCACGTTCTATTTCCCTGTTTCTCTGTGAACATCAGATTTAATTAGACAAAACTAGATAGTAGTAAAAGTATAAATGCTGTAGACCACTGTCAAAATATGCTGTTGAAGTCTAACATCATTTTTTTCAGAAATTAAATATTTTCTTCAAAGCCCTGTTGTGCCCTCTCTTTTCGACATTCATTCACTAACCAGAATGTTCTGGATTTCATCCTTGCGACACTTGACGTGGTACATCACCATGTCCTGAAAGATGTCCTTCCTGTTCTCCAGCTTGTTCATCTTGTCGTAGGTGTCGGGGTTCAACATCGACCAGCCCAGGAACTGGGTAAGAGACTGAACGCATGTGTATGAGAGACAACGAGAGAATAAATAGCATATTACTGGTGGCAAGTGTATCGAAAGAACAATTAAAATAAGATAGGTGACGATCTTCTTCCTATTCAGCCACAGTGTTTTTCACAGCTCCAGCTAACTGTCTTCTTCAGTCCAAAACCAAGTGAAAACATTAATATATCTCTTCATGTCTGTGGTGGAAAAAGTTCACATCCTTCACTTTAGTAAAAGTAGCAACACCACAATGTGAAAGTGTTTAAAAGTGCATTTAATTTGCAAATTTGAATAAAAATATTGCATTAACAGAAACATGTGTTTAAAGTATGAAAAGTTAAAGTAATAAATGTTTTTTATTTATTAATATGGTGCATAAACCCGTTCCTCTGGGATTTCGCAGTCAATCAAAGGCAACTTGAGGCAGGCAGAACAAAACCACACTCTGTTCTGAGAGTTCTAACTAACCTCACCAAAAAGGCTCAGAATTACAAAAATGATAAAAATCAGTTTTATTTGTAAATGTGCACCAGGGAGGTATTCCACAACGAAGGGAAATCTTTCTCTAGCTCAAACTCAGTAAAAAATTGCACAAAATTATAAAATAAGAGGCACAAAGTGTTGATGAAGACAGATGTAAACAATGGCAAATGTGTTCTTTACAGTACCATGACAAAATTATAAATGCAAAAACAAAACATGAAGTCGATTCATTGAGACATAGGATGTTTGCACAGGGGACTGCTCTGATTGGTTGAACTTGTGGGAAGCTACGATGATTGGTCAAATTTGTGGAAAAGTTGCAGAGGTTGGACAAAATTGCAAGGCTGCACAGAATTGATGGGGATTGCTTGAATTTGTGTGAACTGTTGCGATCATATCATCACAACTTCCTGGAGGGACTGATAAACATGTAAGCATCATCTTAATGTTGAAAAATTGGGGTGAAGCCAAGTTTTACGACTTTATATCCTGTTGGATATAAAGTGTCCCTCAGCAACAATTCACTGTATTTTTTATATGTTGACCATGTGTTTGCACATTAAATCATAATCACTAACTATCGGTGCCAAATAAGTGTAGTGGAGCAAAGAGTGCAACATTTCCTTCTGACATATTCTCAAGTGAAAGTATAAATTTGAACCATCTCACACCTTCCTGAAGTGAATTTTGCTCAAATCACTTTCACGATATGGCAGTTAAATAATAGCAAATCATGTTCAAATATCAAAATGAAATTTTTTCCTGAAACTAGTTGGAGTTGAAGAAACAGTCAGTTGAGGATCATGTTGTGTATTTGAATTGAATTCTGGGCAGAGAGGCAGATACAGAAACTTCAGTAAAAAGCCTCCAAGCCCAATGATAAATAATGCAGACGCACTGAACGGCCTGAGTGTATTTATAAACCAATGACTCAGTGCTGACACACACACACACGCACACACCCTGTTACCTCCATCAGTGTTTCGTCCATTTCATCAAAGGGTTTCCCATCCTTCCTGTTATAGAACGTGGCCACGCCCACTATCTCTTCTTTCTTGTTGACGATTGGCAAAGACAGGACGTTCTTAATGGTCCAGCCGGAACTATCCAGAGGCTCTGTCTGCGCACGCACACACACACACACACACACACACAGTTCAACATTTCAATCAGTATAAATAAGAATATGCTTCATCTACATTGATACATACATTGATATTTGTTTAAGACCACTTTTTCATTAACATTTATATGACCAACTTATTCAACCAATTTACTGCATAGCCTCATCACTTTTGAATGTTTTGCAGCAAAAATAGAACTACAACTGTATCTTGTTATACAACACTGTTTTATAATGGAATAAATCTACTTTGAAGGTAACAGCATGCAGAAACTCCTCAGAAATGTAACGTGACCACTATCAGGGGAACTGTGAGAGAATCAATAATTCACCTGCTTACTGCCCCTAAATTCTGAACATCCTGCAGCAGCAGTTGTTGAAGTCTGGCTGTTTAAAATGGCCACTTGCTTGGTGAACCACTGCTGCCCTTCAGCTTTGTCACAGTGAAAATGTTGAGAAAAAAAGGAAAAATTACCTGCTAAGATTACCTGCCAGAGTTACAGAGAACTAGATTTAAAAAATAATAAATAAAGATATTAATAAAATCAATAAATGTGCATCCTTCACTTGACTGATGTAGCTTAATAAATGAAAACTATCATGTAAAATAATAAAAGTAAAAACAAGTGTTTCTTCATCATGGAAGACTTATTTACAGTGATCTAAAAAAAAAAAACAAGTGCATTTCATACAAATGCAGTTCTAAGTGCTTTACAAGGTAATACGAAACAACACATACAACAGAAAATAATGGAAAAAAGAGATTAGACACCAAGTTTAAAGACATATTCAGTATGTTCACAAAAGTGACAATGAAGTCTATTCAAACTGCCAATTTTAGAGTCTGCTGCTGATGCACACTGTTCCTCTACGATGCAATGCACAAAGGCAGTGGAGGAGCTGCTCACAGCTGGAGACACAGCTCAGAATAATTTTAGAAACCAAAAAACTCTGACAAGGAAATATCAAAATGGACATTTTACATTCTATTTGTGTTAATTGGCAGTGAGATTCCAAAGTTGCAGTTTGACTGAAATCTATCCTGCAAGTACTGTTTCTAGCCTACTGTATGTCTACCGCTAGGGTTCTCTCTTACATCAAAGATATAACAAGACATGTGGTTTGATTAGGTGGAATAGCCTGGGATCATGGGAGTTGTGAAATTCCAGCAGTGTTTTGTGGACTAACAAAATAAAGCCGACCTTCAATCAGCATGAGGGTGAGTAGATAATGACTGAATTTTCATTCTTGGGTAAACTATCCCTTTGAGTGTAATCACTGTATCAGAAATGGAGTGTAATAAGGATAAATACAATGGGCCCTTTATGGCCCTCAGGAAACTAATTTAAAATATGGAGAGCAGAGAATGAGGCACATATCATTTATTCAGTTGGATTATATGGCAGAATCGTTCCTTATGATTGTTCTCTGGTGGTCTCTTATGGTACATGAGAGCTCATTATATAGCTACATTAGTTTTTTAATACATGTATTCTCAGTTCAGTTTTAGTCACATCACTCAAGAGTGAAGGCTCACACATAATGCAATTACTCTAATCTGACTGCAAAATGTTAATGTCATCTATTACTTTACAAAAAAATGGGATTACAGATGATGAGTAAAATTGTTCTGTTATCTCACAGCAGCACTGGTGTTAAGGTACATAAAGATTCTGAACATAAAGCTGGGCAGTGCTGAATGTGTTCATTCCTGGATAAATAAATGAACAACTAATATGAATCAAAATAATAAATATACAGTATATTGCAACTATTCATCTTGTTGTTAATAATTAATATATTTTCATTTACCTGCATATTAAAGGAGCAATATGTAGCAATTGTGCATGCAAAAATAACAAGTCAGAACCATAGAATGTATATTAAATAGGTTGAAATTCTATTTTAATACAACATACAGATGAATCCTGCGACTGCTGTGTGTGTTCTGCCATCTAGTGCCACGGACATTACTGCAGTCGTGTCCATCACTCTTGGTGTCTGCTGCTTGTGTCTAGAATGGAACCCAAAAATTGCAAGACTCATGCGAGATTCTTATATTCTCTCTCACAAGATCTCACACTTTTGGGATAGGGTCTGGGAGCAGTCCAGGTCCAGGATGAGGTACTGCACTGCTTGGGCCTGGGTGGGAAGGGGGCTCTCACTCTCCTCTTTGCTCCCCTTGCCTGGTATAGTTACTTGTTACTTGTATAGTTACAAAACTATACATTTTCTTTCTCTCCATCATGCATGTCATTTGTCCAAGACTACTCTGCCTCTCATCCAAACATGCACACACACACACACACACACACACGTCACACACACACACACACACACACACACACACACACCAACACACACACCCCTAAACTTCTGCTCCCTGACATCATCATAAGTGTTTTATGTTATCATGTCATGTCTAAGCTGTGTGTATGTCTGTCCATTATGTGTCCTTTATTGTATAACCTGCGTAACTGTTTTATTTTGATCATGCTATTTCACCAATTTAAAAAAAAAAAAGATCTTGCAGTTCTCTCTTAGACGCTGTGTCTGCTGTTGCCTGCTGACAGTGACAGATGGATAACTGAACTGCCGACGTGAAGCAGCAGCCCTCAGTAACTGGGGAAGGTTCCTTTTAGGATGGTGATTTTAATGTTCTTCAAATGTTAAATAGTCGTTAGTAGGGGTGTGCCAATACATCAATTCTTAGATGCATCGCGATGCAATATGTGACGATCAATAACGATTAACAAATGTTCAAAAATCGATTATTTTCCATGATAGCGAAATCACAGAAACACAGCCGCAGCACCTGGAAGTTTGCCGGAACAAAAAAAGTCGCCCGGACAGTTTTAAGGGACGGACTCATAACAGAATGCAGCTAACTCGCTGGCTACTGTCACTGAGCGTGAGGTTCTTCAGGGTTGAAATTAGGGGTGCGACGGATCTCAGTTGATCCATGTTTCATACTGATCGCCCTTCCACGGTTCGGCACGCATGTGATCCGCAGACTACGTGTGAGCATCATAGTTTTACTGTCACTGTTACTTTTGTATAAGTTATAATACCCGGAATCTCAATGCACAGTTGCAGTGAAAAGACAGGACAGATGCTGCTGTGTGCAGCACATCTCTGCGAACAGCGACTGATTTAAAAATCCGTCATGACTTTTTTCACTGATGTAACTATGCTGTCGTCAAAGAAACAGATCATAACACTGTGATAATTGTTGAAAATCTGGTGATATCAGCTGTCTTAACTTCTACACAGCTCTTCCCTGCTCCGGTGCAGCTCTGTCTCACCCTGTCTGTGACACAGTGTGTGTGTGCTGATTGATTACCCGTAACTTCTAACCAATCAGATGTGCTGTAGGCAGGACATTGAGCCAGACTACAGAGCGTAGTTGTGTCTTATACTATGCAGTGTATAATGATCTAATGTATGTATATAGAACAGTAGTGTATAAGTTTGAAGTTTTTAAAAGAAGTCTTATTTCTAAAGGCACTTTATGTATTACACTTTATGTAATAAGAGCAGCTTTTTGTTGGGGGAAATGTGTTAGATCGTTTGGTCTGATATAAATAAAAGATAATGGAGGTAGATTTGTTTGTTTACTTTATTTAATGGATGCTGACAAATATACCTTGTTTAAAAAAAAATCCTGTATGGGGAAAAAGATGCATTGATAATCGTGATAATCGTAATAATCATTATAAATGTTATAATCATTTAATAATCGAATCATAGCACCCAGAATCATAATCGAATCGAATCATGAGGTGCCTAAGATGGCACACCCCAAGTAGTTAGATGTTGGTTGTGACAACAGCCAGAAATAGATAATGGAGAAGAGAAAAACAGACCACCACCACCATGTCTAAGTGATGACATACTGTGTAATATATATATTAAAAATATATAAAATAAAATATATGAATTCATATTTTTCACCAAGTATTCAAGATTTTTAGGATCAAAGTTCCTTTCTGTTAATATTCATGATCCTCTTCTGGCAAACACGGTGGTCCTCTGTAGAGTCTCTGCTCTCAGACAGCAGCTCTCTTCATCAAGTAAAGTTTTGTGTATTTTACATTCCCTTTTTTTCTAAAATTGAAATTTGACACGACTGTTGGAGCAGCCACTGCACAGTTTACCTTTATTACACAAAAAATAATGGTAAAAGTAGAAAATTGTTAACTTCTTATGATGGTTCACATTCATTCACGCTCATATTGTAGGAAGGCGCCACCACAGCAATGGCAGCTTGTTAACTTCCAGTACTTCAGCAGATTCATCTATAGTGAAGCAAGTTGTCCCCCCCAACTGTTAGCTGTCAGTTATAAAGTGAATATAAAGTTCAGCCTGTTATCCTGAAAGCTCTGAAAACACTCACACATTCTTTAGTTCAGTGACTGTCTGCCAGACTCTGTTAACATAATGCTCAATTTAACCATTTTAAACATATATTCCTTCTAAAAGATTATCAATGATTTCTTAAGACTCATAAACAGACTCATTCAGACAATATTCAGAATTAATTTTAACTCAAATTAAACATGAAACAAGCATACAAAAACAGTTATTGTGCCTTGGAAGAGAAATTCTGAGGGGGACACCTTGGCTGCAGTGTTGTTGTGAGAGAAGCAATATATTAACTAAACATGTTTCCTTCATCTCTGATGACATATTGGGGTCATTTTATGATTTATTACAGTAAATATATTAGAGATTTCTCTATTAGAGATTTCTCTTTCTTCTATATTAGAGATTTCTCTCGCAGTATCTATAGAGATAGATCTGTAGAGGATGGAAGCATATTGACAACTGTGTCAGAAAGCTGAAGCTTAAAATTAAATTTGATTTTAAAATTAAAAAGTTGCAATACACAACATTTAGCCCCACTAGATGTCTGCAAACAACTATTTTCACTGTAAAGATACAGTGGAGTAACGGTGTCCCGAGCAGAGAATGAAGTCACACTCCAGCTGTGTGTGTTGTTATTGGACCTTCTCTGAACATCTGGCGACCTGGTGACTAAGTTTCTTCATATTACAGCTAAACAGTACACTACATAT
>JAJHUR010086474.1:0-10223 GCA_027495735.1 Lutjanus campechanus
GTATTGTTGCTCACAGTAACATCACACTCAGGAACATTTGTCTGAAGCCTATTAATAGTACCTCTATTAATGGTAGCATCTCATACAACACCATAAAGGAAAGATAGTTATGGTCATTTGGATCCTATTGTTCTACAGTGTTGATCACGTACAGTAATTTTTAAGTTTCATTGTCCTTAAATCTGACATCTGCCATGTTTCTGCTGGTGACTGGACAAGTTCAAGAAATCTCTAAAATGGTCCTTAGACCATCATGAGCTCCTTTGCCCTGGAAGTGTTTCTTTGAGGGCTAGCTGTTCCTTTCTTTTTCAATCTACTTACAGATGTTTTGAATTGCTGTGGTCAGCAATGGACCTTTAGTAGCTGATATACAATATTCAAAAAAATATATCTGAATATTGTCCCCATATTGTCAACCTGATGTGTCATAACCTTAGATTCAGTATTAGAGGATTTACACAGAACAGAAGCTGAAGTTTTTCAGTCCTGGGACATTCATGATTTATGGCTGACATTAAAAAGATCTGTTTGTTTTTTTTGACAGCATTGTCATAAAACATCCCTGCAACAGTAGAAGGTCAGAGAGCAGTTCAAAATGTCAGCACAAGGTGGCAGGAGTGACCTACTTAATGTTAGTAGCCAATCTCCATTTGTTACCCACCATAGAAAATGAACAAACTAGTTTTATGTCAGGTATTAATTGGCTGCACATACTATTAATATACTACATTTGTGTGTGTGTGTGTGTGTGTGTGTGTGTGTGTGTGTGTGTGTGTGTGTGTGTGTCAGGTCCTTTTGTGTTTTCATTGGTGAAAAAGTGAAAGCTGGTGAATTTAAACGGAAAGTTCACCCCAAAATCAGAAATACTTGTTTTTCCGCTTGTTAGTGCTGTTTATACATCTAGATTGTTTTCTCCAATACAATGGGAGTAAAGGGCACATGTGAAAAATTCAAGATCAGTGTCTCTTTTTGATGACCCGCTTACTCGAGATAATACACAGACTTTGGGAGTAGTAGTAGTTTCATATACAAACTACTTTATTTATATTAGAAAGAAAGTAGTTTTGGTAGACTATATTGCATAAAGAAAGTAGTTCTTATATCAAACCGCTCACAACAAGTTCTGTGGATTATTTTGAGTAACTGGGTCATGATTTCTGGAAAGAGACATTGCTGTTGAGTTTTTCAAAAGTATTTTTTGGCACTTTGAGCATCACAAGACTAGTGCCATTTAGTTCAAGCAGACATCTCCAAAACTCTGAAACTCACACCAGAACAGCATAGATGGATGAACAACACTACAGGCCAGAGGACAATTATGTAATTTTCATTTTGGGATGAAATGGCCTTTTAACATTGGCATGCCTGAAATAAATGAGGAATCTACACATTAATTTGAATGCACTTTGCTTTATTCTACAGGGCTACAGTACTTTGAAGACAAAGGGGACTACAGGACAGGAGATCCCAAAGGTCTTAGGTGGCCGTCTGTGAGTTTCACTCCTCATCTAGCCCTTTCTGTGATGAAGAATGATAAGAGAATAGAGAAAGACAGACACATTAGTGACAGAGGACCAACAAGACTCAATAACAGTCAACAGAAGTAGATTTGGTTCTGGATTGAGTGGCAAATTATTCATTTGTAACAAGTCAGTAACTTCAAGGAGTGACAAGTTACTGGTTTAGCACTGGATTTATTTGGAGGTAAACTAATGATTTAAAAATAATATAAAAGTTGGATTCAAGCTTACCTTCAGTTACATCTTAAGCAATTTGTTTTGTTACACTGTGAAAAATGTGGTTCGAAGCTTGAGTTCAGTGGAAATCATTTTTCTTACTTTTCTATTAGTTTTATCATTTTAGACAAGTATATGAACACAGCCACAACATTAGCATCTTCAACCTGCTGCACAACGGCTAATAACACATTCACTGTCCACAAGCTGGAACGTACATTAGCACAAACTAATTGCTCTACTTTGACAAGATCATCTAAGAAGATCATTCAAGGCAATGTTTTACATCTTTACTTGGCATTATATATATTATTTAGTTAACATTACTTTTATTGGTTTACAGTGTTTATTGATGTATCTGCATTCCCAAAAAGTCTCACTGATGTGATTATTATTGTTGCATGTGGCTCCACATCTCATCTCATTTTGTCATATCTTTTCTGTCAGCTTACTAATACATGCATTAAAAGCCCAGAAAATAAAATTAGAGCAATTAAAACTTTTTGTAGGTTCCTTCCATGTGAAAAAATTGCATTACTACTAACCTATTACATTGCACTAATGCAATTTACTAAATCCATTAAAACAAATCAATAAAATAATCAATAAAATTGATCTATACAAAGACTGGTCTGGTTTATTTATTCCATTTAAATGATATATTCTATACTTCCGGATTGCATGGTAAATAAAACATTTTGACATGGATTACATTGAAATGATAGTGAGGATGATGTTGATTGAAAAATAGTGTGCAGTATTGTGAAAGCAGTAGGACAGTATTTGAGGTGTTGTGTTGAAATTCTAGAGTAGCTTCTTACCTTTGAGCCAACATCACGGCTCTTGGCCCGCAGCTTGTTGACCTGAGACTCAGCAATGTCAGCTCGCTCTTCAGCCTCATCCAGCTCGTGCTGCAGTTTACGGAACTTGCTCAGATGAGTATTGGCCTGCTCTTCCTATAGGATTCAACAACCACAAGATTGTATTACTACTAGAGACAATGAACCTGGCAGAATTGACACAAGGCCACATGGTTTTCAGTTGAAAGGGTAGGCACAGCTATAACCACAATCTTGTTGTGCAGTTTTGAAAATTCAACATTGGTTTGTAGTTTACCAGCTGGGTCTAAAATAAGTCAAAGTGGAGGCTGAAATATTTCCTGGCTAACATCCAGATTAACTAGTCTTTAAGTCATATTTTAACATTTATATAATGTGATAAACTCTATAATGTAACATGCTATTAGCTGTAACTGTGACACCTGACATTTTGCAAAAGAGAAGTTAATTTGAATGAATCCTGAGCACACAGCACAAATGAGAGACAACTTCTCCAGCCCACACTTACAGCTTCCTCAGCAGCTCTCTTGTAGGCTTTGACTTTCAGCTGCAGTTTGTCAACCAGATCCTGCAGACGCACAGTATTCTTGCGGTCTTCTTCAGTCTGAATAAATCAAGGGAATAGCAAAGAGACTTGCATTCTTAATGATATGGATATCTAACTATTGTCTTCAGTTAGCATCGTAATTGACTTATTCTTGAGAATTGGGACAAAAACATATTTTGACAGGGTTTTAATTTTTACCCTTCAACTATGCTGGGGGCGGGGTAAGTAGACACTTACTTATAAATATGTTTTATGGATGAAAATACAAATTCTTATTGCTATTTACAACCATTACCATAACTGATTTCTGGTAATAGCTAGAACAAAACAAATCACCTGATATGTGAGCTCCTTGATGCGTCTCTCATATTTACGGATTCCTTTCACAGCTTCACTGCTCTTCTTCTGCTCCAACTCCACCTCGTTCTCCAGCTCCCTCACCTGAAAACATCAGAAAAATCATGTACTGGAAATTCACTGGTCCACGAGGATCTAGGCTCAAAGATGTAGCAAATATGTGAGGTACAAAAAGTGGCAAACATCAAGAGAATTATCAGCTCTACATAGCTTTTTAGATTATTTTAGCACACTGTTTTGGTTTTATGGCAATCTGATAAACCCACTGTACACTCCCTGTCCATAATCAAACAACAGAAAGACAAAGTTAGCGACACATTTCCACATTAGCAAAACATTTTCCGGATTTGGTGAAGACCAAACCTAAAGGCAAGGGAATGATGGACATACATTTATTATATTTATCAGGTGTCCAGAAAAAAGGCTTTAATCAGATGATAATATTGTCCAGTGTCTGCTGGATGTGCAAGAAGGCAATTATTACCCAAAACAGATTTCTAAGGCAGTTGCGTATGTATCAGGGCTATTGGCTTATTTTGGAGTTCAAAATCTGATACTGTCACTTCAAAAATATGAAAGTAATATTGGTCCCACCAATGCACATTTGTAAATTGGCAAATTTCTCTTACCCTGGCCTCGAGCTTCTGCACCTGCTTCTTGCCTCCCTTCATGGCGATCTGTTCAGCTTCATCCAGACGGTGCTGCAGGTCTTTGATGGTTTGCTCCATGTTCTTCTTCATACGCTCCAGGTGAGCGCTGGTGTCCTGCTCTTTCTTCAGCTCCTCTGCCATCATGGCAGCATCAGTAATGGCCTTCTTGGCCTTTTCCTCTGCGTTTCTGCACTCCTGCAATGCCTCCTCCACCTCAGTTTGAAGCTGGGAAGCATCAGCCTCAAGTTTCTTCTTCTGGTTAATCAGGCCAGTGTTCTACACAATTTTGAGATGTCAGATTTGAGAGCGTGAAGAAATGTTTGTTACTGCACTTACAAAGTTTAATGCTTTTGAGTTGTACAATGTCCGAGAAAACCAGTCAGTAATCTGTGGTGGTTAAAATGATTAGGTCTTACCTGTGAGTGCAGTAGCTGCACCCTCTCACTGACATCCAGCAGCTCTTGCTCAGCAAGTTTGCGACCTCTCTCAGTTTGCTCCAGAGCAGACCTGAGCTCCTCCAGTTCAGCCTGAAGCAGGTTGTTGCGTCTCTCAACAATGGCAATGTTTTCTTTGAGATCATCATTGGCCCGAACAGATTCATCCAGCTGAATTTGGCAATCCTTAATTGGATGACATCACCCTCATTAATGTTAAGACTCAGTTTGAATTTTAATCTTAAAGAAGTGAGCCTTTTCTTTTCTAGTTTACCTTCAAATGTGCATGGACAGATTTAAGCTGTTTCTGGGCCTCTGCTGCCTGCCTGTTGGCCTGGCTTAGCTGGATCTCCATCTCATTGAGGTCTCCCTCCATCTTCTTCTTTATACGGAGGGCCTCATTCCTGCTGCGGCACTCGGCTTCAAGAGAGCTCTGCAGGGTGTCAATTGTCCTCTGCTGGTTCCTCTTGCTCTGCTCCATCTCCTCATCCTTCTCAGCTAGTTTGCGTTCAATTTCAGCTTTGATTTGATTGAACTCCAGCTGGGCTCTCAGAATCTTGCCCTCTTCATGCTCCAGGGAGGCCTGGTGGGTTGGAGGGTAAAGAATTATACATAACAGCATACAGTTTTACTCAGTTTTATTTATCAAAGAGAGGCTGTACCTCAGCTTCCTCAAGAGCAGACTGGATCTCACTCTTCTCCTGTTCCAGTTGTTTCCGCATTTTCTCCAGTTCATGGATGCTCTTTCCACCCTCACCAAGCTGCTCAGTGAGGTCAGAAATCTCCTCTGTGAAATGTCAAGCAGTATGATTGAAATGGTGTTACAATATAATCAGTAAAGCATGTCTGAAGAAACTTGGACACACTTGGACACTTGGCAATAGGTCTTACCCTGTAAGTTCTTATTCTCTCTCTTCATGGTCTCCAGATGATCCAGAGACTCCTCATAAGAGTTCCTCAGTTTGAAGAGCTCAGTGCTCAGACCCCTGGCCTCCTTCTGGGAGCTCTCCAGCTCACACTGAGATTCTTCATACTTCTGCTTCCACTCAGACAGGACCTACAGTAGATAGAAAGGCCAGCAATAAATGTACATGTGCCAGATGAAGAAAGGGTCCCAGGTTTAGAGAGTTGACCTTCTATGCCAGGTTATTATAGTTAACTAAAATAAAATTAAAACTGTGAAAAAACATTTTAGTTAACTGAAATAAAGATTTTAAAAATACACAGGAAATGTCTTTAGTTTTAGTCTATGACAGTTCGGTCAAACTTGTCAACTGAGGTTGTCTACGTGACTAGGATTGTGTTTGTGTGTGTGTGTTTTTATACAACCAGTGGGGGGCACCAAAGTTAAACTTTTTCGATTTCTGCACACTATGGCTTCAACAACCCCTGTCAAGGTTTAGTGAAGGAAATACTTTGTAGTACTTCACCTTGTCAAAGTTTCTTTGCTTCTTGTCCAGAGCAGCAGCAGCAGCATTAGACCTCTCCACATCCACCATGAGATCTTCAATCTCATTCTGCAGCCTGTGTTTGGTCTTCTCCAGAGAGGAACATTTAGCGTTCACTGCTTCCACAGCCTCCTCAGCATCTTGCAGGCGCTGAGCCAGCTTTTTCCTTTAGAAATCAATCATTCAGATAATTTAATGTCCCTGCAGTTGTGTTTGTTGTATAAATTATAATAAATTCAACTAATATGACTGGCTGCTCGATCATCTAACAGACAAACTTTTTGTTCGTCTTACATTTTAATTGGAACATAACACAAACAAAAAGCTGATCTGCCAGACGAAGTAAAATGTCTCTTAAGGAATTGCATCAAATTAAGAATATGGATCTCAAACTGTCTTACTTTGCTTCCTCCAGTTCCTCAGTTCTCTGGATGGCATCAGTTTCGTACTTAGTCCTCCACTGAGCCACCTCAGAGTTGGCCTTGGACATGCCGCGCTGCAGCTCACCCTTGGCCTCCTGCTCCTCCTCATACTGCTCCCTGAGCAGGTCACAGTCATGACGAGCAGACTGCACTGCATGGGCCAGGGCACTCTTTGCCTGTTGAAACAAAATTATATGAGTAACATGTACATCGGTTAGAAATGACTGGCTAGTGCTGCCTCTGTGCACTGAAACATCATTTCACCTTGGTTTCCTCTTCCAGTTGACGCCTTAGATCTTCAATTTGTTGAGTGTAGGACATTTTTCCTCTTGTCAGTTGAGACACTAGAGAGTCCTTCTCCTCCAGTTGCCTTGAGAGTTCACCTAGTATTTTGGCAAACACAGAATTTTATTGTCTGAGCAAAGCTTGTATGACCAAACTTTTTTTTAAAAGATTCTTTTGTTTTGTTTTGTTTTTTTCAGTAAAACTCATTGTCATTGATTTGAAAGCTTGAAACATCTTACACATGGCAATGGTCAGCTATGAAATACATCAAGTAGATATCAGTTTGTATTAAAACAAAAAATATACCATTTTCTGTTTGAAGTTTTGCTTTTTGCATGTTGAAGTCATTGATGCAGCGTTGAGCCTCTTCAAATTTGGTCTTGTATTCATTCATCTGATCTTCCACAGTCCTGCATGTCTTCTCCAGATTTGTCTAGATTAAGAAAAATCAAATATACACATTATACCCCCCAGTGCTGACATATCTGTGCCTTGCCAACATTAGCAAGAGGTTTAGCCAACCTTTGTCTTCACAATATGTTCCATATTGGAGACCACATCGTCCAGCTCCAGTCTGAGCTCACTCTTCTCTTTCTCCAGCTTCTGCTTGACTCTCTGCAGGTTGTCGATCTGCTCTCCCAGGTCAGCAACACTGTCAGCTTGTTTCTTCCTCAGTGTAGCAGCGGTGGCTTCATGCTGCAGAGTGGCCTCTTCAAGGTCTCTGCGGAGTTTCAGGAACTCGGCCTCCCTCTTCTTGTTCATCTCAATCTGGGCAGCTGTTGCTCCACCAGCCTCCTCCAGCCTCTCACTGATCTCCTCCAGCTCTCTGGCTAAGTCTGCCCTCTGTTTCTCCACTTTGGCTCGTGCAGCTCGCTCTGCTTCAAGCTCTTCCTCCAGCTCCTCAATGCGGGCCTGTAAAGGCAGAATTATTTAGTTCCTACTTGTAGTTGAGGGTTTTACGAATTTTGAACCTTCCTTACAATTGCCCATTACCTGGAGCTCTTTCATTTTCTTTTGAAGCTGAATGGTTATGGCCTGCTCATCTTCGATTTTGCTGTTGAGCTGACTGAGTTCAAAGTCCTTCCTGTGGTGAAAACAGTAGTTAGAGTTAGAGCAACTGGGAGACATACTGTACATAGAGTAGAATAATGTGTTTACTTTTTCAGATGCTCTTCAAGTTGTTGCTTGTCATTCTCCAGGTCCATTAGGCTCTCCTGGGTTAATTTCAAGTCTCCCTCCAGCTTCCTCTTAGCTCTCTCAAGATCCATACGAACCTTCTTCTCTTGTTCCAGTGAACCTTCAAGCTGGGCAGTATTGTTACAGAAAGTCAAACTATTTTCTCCAATATGCAAGGAGCATATGATCTTGCCAAACATATTAAACTAAGGTGGCGGCAATACTTAGCAGAATTCTTACATCATCCACTTGCTGTTCCAGCTTGGCCTTGGCCTTGGTCAGAGTGTTGACTTTGTCTTCTTCACTCTGCAGGTCATCCAGTGTTTGCTGGTGAGCTTCCTGTAAGGCTTTCTTTTCCTTGGTTAACTTGGCAATGATTTCATCCAGAGCAGCCATCTCCTCGACCAGGTTCTTCACCTGTAGAATGAGTGAAATGAGTAAAAAGTGTACAGGTTAGAAACATGCTTCTCATTCATGCCATTAATATTAAAAGAAATATAAACAGCTGAGTCATAATACCTTGTTCTCAGTGGCATGCTTCTCTTTCTCCACTTTAGCCAGAGTTAACTCCAGGTCATCAATGTCTTTCTTTAACTCAGAGCACTCATCCTCCAGCTTCCTTTTCTTAGCTGTAAGTTCAGCATTCATCTCCTCCTCATCCTCCAGCCTCTCAGATAGCTCTTTGGCTTTTGCTTCCATCTGAATTTTGTGTTTGATCAGTCCCTCACATCTTTCCTCAGCATCTGCAAGATTATCTTGCTCCTGAAATGGTCATTAATTTGATAACATAGGATAAGTTGCAGTTATGTATTCATATTTGTATGCTGTATACTGTATGGTTGCATTTTGGCATTATAATATTAAGAATGCATCATTGGACTTACAGCCTGGACTTGGAGCTGCAGGTCATTCTTCTCTTGGAGAAGAGAGACCATTTTCTCCTCTAGTTCCTTCCTTCGTGCTTCAGACTTTGCGTAAGCCTCTTTCAACTTGAGGAATTCTTCCTTCATGTTGGCCATCTCTTTTTCTGCCTCAGCAGATCTCAGCAGAGGTTTGATCTTGAAGAACAGCTTCATCCATGGCCAATTCTTGACTCCCATGAAGGCACGGATGTTCCACTGGATCACCAAAAGTGCATCTCTGTCAAAGATCAACCAAAGTAATTACTACCACTTGACGCAAAACAAAATCATTGTAAAAAATATAATTTACTTGGTTTTAGTTTATTTTAAATGTCTGATTCCTCTGACCTTCTTTCAACAATCTTCTGGAATTCCACTCTTGCCAGCAGACCTCTTGATCTGGCCTGGATTCCAGTGATGATGAGTGACAAACGGTCATCCCTCATCTCCTCCAGTTGACCAAGAAGACCAGCCTTGAAGAACACCTTTAGGAGCATGTCACAGCATGTCAGTCACCACCAGATGTCACATATAAAGGCTAAAAGTCTAAAACATTGTAGTTTTAAAGCAAGACTGTATAACTTATGAGAAATGACATGATATATTGTTCCTCTTAGAAATAAAAAGTTGAATTCCCAAGGACTTAAAAGAACCCCTGTAACTGTTGCCACAGGCTGATTTGGTCTGGTTTAACCAGTCACTTATCAAGACAAATATTAGCTAATGTTCCCAAACCTTGGATAACTATTGTATTGTACAACTGATTTGATGACTCCTGCTACTGTTACAACACTTAGATAGTGAATGATCTGCATTGGTCTTTTCTGTTTTATTAATTACCTTGGTGTGTCCAAACTTGTACTGGTTGTGGTCAATATCCAGAGACCCAAGAAGTTTCTCAGCCCCCTTCCTGCTGTCAATGAACTGGCCATCAGGGATGGCAGCAGGATTCAGAATGCGATATCTGGAAAAGAGAAAAGAAATAATACTTAGATAATGATATATATTTTCATTTGTAATTATAAAGTATGTGACTAAACATTTGACATGTGAGATAATACCTCTGTTTGAAATCTCCGTAGAGGATCCTGTTGGGGAAGCCCTTCCTGCAGATCCTGATGCCTTCCAGCACACCGTTACAGCGCAGCTGGTGCATCACCAGAGGATTCTCCATGGCCCCAGGAGTCTTGGTCTCATTGGGGATGATGCAGCGCACAAAGTGAGGGTGAGTAGACCTCAAGTTGGTCATCAGCTTGTTCAGGTTCTCCTGTTGAGGTAATTAAATCTTGTGTTTAACATCCAGTTTAGGTGACTGTTGAAACGGTTATCAATGTAAAATTAAGTCACAGTCTCAGGTTTCCATATGATGAAGCCATTCACACATATTCATGTGTTTTTTACTAACCCTGTGCAAGGCGGACACAGTT
>JAJHUR010086475.1:0-13089 GCA_027495735.1 Lutjanus campechanus
CACTTTGAAACCTTTCCTGTCAGTGAAGCTGCTTTCAGGGGTCACGAAACAACACAAACGGCAACTTTGTGGAAGAATTTAAAAAAACGTCATCTCGGCGTGCGTGAAGGTGCCGCATGTGGAGTCACCTGAGCAGGAGACAGCAGGTTTAACACCTCTGGAAATGAGTTTCTACCTGGTCCGAGGAGATAAGCCGAGTCTGCTGCGTCGTGTTAAACAATAAAACCTGCAAACTTTAAATAAAACTTCTTCATCTTCATTCAACACCAAGTTTCTCTGTGTGGGAAATCTCTGCGTCAGAACTTCTGAAAACATCAAACAACATCCGTTTACACTGAGCAGCAAGTGTAACTAAGTACAGGTAGTCGAGTATTTACATCTTATACAACCATATACTAATACTCCATTACATTTCAGAGGTGATTACTGTACTTTTTACTCCACTATATTAAAGTCTGATGCCTTTCATATGCTTCCTGACCAGTGAAGAACCATCTGTGTTCCAAATCATATACTTTTTCTTTATAACTTTAGAACTTACCGCAGCGGTACTTACAAGGAACATGCACTCTTAGAAATAAAGGTTCCAAAAGTGCCCTTTCTGAAGGACTGAGGTTCTGCCCAGAACTATTTGCTTTCTTTTGTAGAAAGGGTTCATTGTAAGACTAAATGTTCCATTAAGAACCCTTTTCAGTCTTTCGTCAAGGGTTCTTTGTAACATGACATAAAGGAGTTCCTGGTCACTCCTGGGTGGGTTCTGAATGAAACCCTTAGAACGTAAAAGGGTTCTCTGTAGAACCCCCTAGGTGGATTCTAGATAGAACCTTTCGAATATAAAAGGGCCCTCGGAAGAGCCCCCTCAGTGTATTCTGGATAAAACCATTGAAATGTAAAAGGGTTCTCTGTAGAACTCCCTGGGCAGATTCTAGATAAAATCCTTGTAATGTAAAAGGGCTGTTGGTAGAACCTCCTGGTTGGGTTCTAGATAAAAACCCATGGAATATAAAAGGTTTCTCTATCAAACTCCCTGGGCAGAGATAACCCATGGAAAGTAAAAGGGTTCTCGGTAGAACCCCGCGGGCAGGTTCATGTTAGCACTCTTGGAAGGTGCAAAGATTCTGGACAGAACCCTCAGAGAAGATTCTGTTTATTACACCATAGAAGGGTTCTCTGTCCAGATAAGATAAGACGTTCCTCTGTTAGTCGTCCCTCTCCTGAGTATTTAGTTTGTGTTCCGCTCACACCGTCACCAGTTTGACTTTGTACCGTGTGTCGGTTGTTCCAGACTTTTTCTCGGGTTCTCTCTGTGATTTTGGACCGTTGTTTTGTTTTGTTTTTTCCTGGACTAAACTGATTTGTGAACTTTATCCTCGTCTTCATCTGACGACTGTCGAACTATAAAAACTACAGATCCGAGCAGAGAAAGTCCGGTTTGTTTTGTCTCTCAGCTTCTTACGAGCTGCAGGATTCAGTTCATAAACGATCTCCGACTGAAGCCTCCAGAACATCCATCTTCTCCGTGCCTCCACCCACGGAGAAGCTCCTGACATGCATACATTTCCATGCTATTAAATTAGATATTCAAAATAACACTGCCATGGTTTTTTTTTTTAAAAAAAAAAAAGAAAATAATCAGCGTTCATACGTTTTAAATCCAAACTAAAGTACCTGAATGAAAAACAGGCTTTAATAGTCTTTTAATGACCAAGGCCACAGTGTGGAGCCTCATTAAAGGAAATAATTTGGTCAGACGTGCTGAAACTTACAAATTAAAACATGGCAGTGATGAAGATGTCTGGCACAGATAAATTAAAATGTGATCTGGGGTTACTGGAGGCCTCTGAACACAGTTTACAGGATTAATATCTGAAACTGAGTGAACTGATGATTGTTGTGTCACAGCTGAGAGAGATGATGAGAAACAGACGGGCCACTGTTTTTATTCCCTTTTTTCCCCCTTTATTGAGAGAGAAGTTTATTACAGAGGAAACAAACCAACTAATCTTTTGTCATAAACATAAATCTATACGTTTTATTCGTACAGTTTTTACTTTCAGAGGTTATAAACACGAGTTCCTCTGACTGGCCTCTACCTCTAACTCAACTTATTAAGTTAATTACACTTAAAATGTCCAGAATTTCTTTTCAGAAAACATCAGTTCAATCAACTTATTAAATTAAGTTTGTAAAGAAACATGATGAGCCGACGTCTGAGAGTTAAAAACTCGCCAACCCTCCCTTTTTTCCTCAGGAGACTCCTGCTTTTCATTTTCTCCTCTCGGTTTCCTCCCGAGATCATAATTCTCCCATATTTCTCCTGATTTATGACCAATTTCTACATCTTTTTTTCCCCTTGTCTGGCACATTGCAGCCTGTGTAGGCCTATATGCAAAGTTTATGGAAATTTATAAAGGAAAGAGATACATTTTTTCCAAGAGCAGTCTCATTAAGATATAAATGAATAAAATATAAATTTTCTGTGCTATGTTATAAGGCTAAATGTGTTCCAGCTAATAAGTGTTAGTTAGGTCATCGAGGCATCTGTTTACCAAAAAGTGTACGTTCATTAATTTGTTATTTTCATTCTGTAGAAGTCACCAGTCTATTGAATTCAAATCTTTCTGACTTCCCAACATTGGTTCGTCCCAGTTTTTGAGGTCTAAAGTTTGACAAGTTTGGTCAAAACTCTCCCGAGAATCTTATTTTTATAGTTTGAAGAAAACACATATGATGGAAACTTGTTGTGTGTCTCTGATACACTTAAAGAAAACTCATGATCGACTGTTTTCCCAGTAATAAAAACACTGTGAACCACGATGAAGGTTAATATTAAATTTAATATCAGTCTCTACCTCCTTAATAAATTCAGCGGGAGCAGTTTCATATATTCTCCGTCAAAGTAGCTCCGACAGGAGCAGCTGCAGCTGAAATGAAACTGACTCTTCAAACTGAATTTTCTTTTGTAATGTTCATCAGTGTGACTTAACAGTTGTTGGTTCTGATATTTTAAGCTTATTGAACATGTTTTCTCTCTCACAACTGAATTCATTGTCAGTTTATTTCACTAGAAACAACAACAACTTTCCTAAATTAAAGAAAACAGACGTGACAGAAACTTTCTTTTTTGAGCTGGACTCCATCGGGGTATTTTTCTTGCCGTTGCTCAGTGCCAAAGATTTTCTGTCAACTCAAATCGTCACAATATCAGTTTTTATGATAAAAAATGATTCTCTTCTCTTCTGTTTGTCTGATCTCATCACATAATTGTGACTCAGTCATTTTACTGTTGTACTTGTAGAGGTGGAGCTCATTTTAAACTGTCAGACTGCAACTAATGATTATTTTCATCATGGATTAATCTGCTGATCATTTTCTTCATTAACTGACTGTTTAACCAACATTTCTAATCTCAAAATAATGCAGTTTACTGTCATTTAAGACAAATTGTCACATTTACAAGCTAATAAAAAAACATGAACTCATGATAACTTGTGATAACTGACTCATTAACTAATTGATTACTTGATTACACCAAATTTTAAATAGTTTGGTGGTTTAATTTTCTGCAAGGCATCACTTTTTAAAGGTTCTTCATCTGGTTTGTTAATAAATCTTAATCTGTGAAGCACTAGCAGGTTAACTTGAAGTATAAAGTGTCATGAAATGTGACAACTCAAGTAAAATCCTTCAAATCTTTCAGTAGAGTACTGGAGTAAATGTATTTAGTTACTTTCTCCCCCTGCTGTCCAACCTCTTTTTCCTCTTTTCTGAGGATACGATCGGCAATAAATCATGCAAATTTACTCCACTTGTTTTTACTAATTCGCTAATTTTTAATAATTTACTTCAGTTGTTTTGTTTTGCGAGCAAGACCAAAATAAATGCATCAGCGTTTTTCTGAACTCTGCAGAAAAGCTGCAACTTACATCAGTGTCTTTCTTGACTTTTCTGCATTTAATGATTAATTGGAGAAAAGCTGTGAAGCATTTTAAAGGGCATCTCTTTGGCTTTTGCTGCAACATATGGCCGAATTTTTTCTTTCCAGACTAATATATCACACAAAGGTGTACCAGTAAGGTTTAAGATGATGTCTTGAAAAAATTGGTGGATTACCTTATTTATATTCTCAGTTTGACATAAAAGACAAGTTTTCTCAAAAGTTGGTTGAGCTGCAGCCAGCAGGGTGACAGTCATTTCCTTTAAAACCTTTAAAAAGAGACACAACCTGAGGGGACAACATCAAAGACAATTAAGGCTCCAACTGACAATTATTTTCATTACTGATGATTATTGGCGGCCTGCGTAAGTCTACAGATTGATTAATTATAATCTAAATTCCCAAGATGACACCCTGAAATGTTGTTTTGTCCACAAGAATCTAGAAATTATTCACATTTAAGAAGCTGAGATCAGAGAATTTGAACATTTTTCCTTAAAATATTCCTCACAACAATTAATCAGTTCCCAAAATAGTTTAGTTTAGCACAAGTTTTTTGAATGAATTCGAGATAGGCTAATTATAAAACTGACAATGTTGGTTGAATAAGTGACCTAACAACAAAATATTATTATTAAAACACTTTAGACATAAAACACATGTATTTTTGATGCAAAATATATCTGTTTGAGGGGAATTTGTCGGCATTATAAGTGCATAACAACACAAATCACCAACCGAGGAGAAGACATGATGTGGAGTAAAGTTACATAAAGAGGTCAGACACTTTAAGAAGCATCTGAAGTAATTTCTAAGTCATTTAAAGCGGTGAAGTCTCCCCCAAAAATGAGGCCACTTCTGTACTTTCTCATGAAAAGAGATTTTTTAATTTCCTAAAGTCATAATTTCCCCAAAAAATGATCAAATGGGACTTTGTTTGATGCCTTTTGTTTTAAACATGTGATGATCTACGTGTGTGAATCCTCCTCCCTCTGAACGCACGTGAAGCTGACAGGCGCGTGTTTCCCAAACTGGCCGTGAAGCGCACAGAAGGACTGACTGACGGACTGAGGAGCGTTTGGAGTCTCGGAGAAGCTGCTGTGCGTAAAGAAAAAAAATAAATAAATAAAAGCGCGTCCTCGTTGATCCGGTAACATCCGCATCAGTTCCTCTCATCTCCCTCAGCGAGCAGAGTCAGAGTCTCCAGCGTCCGGACTGTGAGCACCAACCCGGGATGTAAAAGGCTGAGGATATATTTTATTCTTCATCTACTTTTAAAGAAAACTTTAACGTCTCTTTAATGTCTTTTTTTCCTTCTCCTGCATTTACACGGATCCTAACTGGAAATACGTTTGTATATCTGCTCTCCTCTGTTCTTCATTCATGACCCTCCGCTTTTAAAAACCTGCTCTGTGGAGATCAGAGCGTCCAGTGACTCTCTGCTGCCTCGGCTTGTCGGACATCACCGGACACTTCCGTCCAAATTCTGCGTTTATTCCGCAAGAAAAATAAAGTTTTAAAGTTTTTGGCACGAGGTGACGCACTGACGCAGCTGATTTATTCCAGTGAGTACAGATTTTAAGATGATTTTATATTTATTTGGAGTTTTGTTTGTTTGTTTGTTTGTTTTTCGTATTTTAATTTTACTGTGTTGAGGTGCACACTCATGTCAGCTTAAAAGGTTCTGGGGGGGAGAAAGTAATCAGATTACTGTCATCCACGTTAAGTGCACAGCCACATGTTTACTGTGAAAACATCTGGATTTCTGCCCGTGAAATGGACAATTTTAACGAACTAAACACAGAAAATAAAGTGTTACAGTTCGGATCATTGGTTTAAAGGAAATATCGACAAGCAGATTATTTTTATGTTCTCCAACAAAATCATAATAGACTAAATAAAATGGTCAAACATACAGGAAATGTGAATAAAGACATATATAACTAATAAGGAGAAAAAGCTGCAGAAACTGACATAAGAAGAATAGAATAAGGCTGCAACTAACAATCACTTTGCTTCATCTGTCGATCCTTTCCTTGATTAGTTCTTTGTCAAAAAATAGTGAAAACTGTCAATCATTGTTTCCCAAATCTAAAGATGACGTCCTTAAATGTCAATTCAGTTTACTGTCAGAGAGAAGCAAAGAAACCAGAAAATATCACATTTAAAAACTGGAATCAGAGCATTTTGACATTTTTTAAATTAAAAAATTACTCAAAACATTTAATCAGTTCTGAAAATAATTGGCGATTAATTTATCAGTTTGGAACTAATCAGTTAACTGACAAATTATTGCAGCTCGACTGTAGACTTCAATCAGGTTCCTGAAGAAGCAAACAAACAAAAAAGGAAAAGCAAACCAAGAGAAATCCTCAACTGAACAACTGAAAGAAACAAACGTTCCATCAGTTTCAGTTTGTAACCTGAATAAAATCCAGACAAAGCTACTTTTATTGTCTCTCTCCCTCCATCACCAGCTCATTAATACTCTGCAAAAATAACATTTAAAATAAATGCAAACAGATGTCAAGTCAATTACATTTATCTGCTTGAATGTCACAAATTCCGGGACATCATGATCTGTACCGAACAAAACACCTTCTGTCTTAGACACTGGTGGACTCGAGGGGTGTCAGTGCCCCATGTTCAATAAAAACAATGGTACACTTCTAGAAATGTTCCTGCATCTAATTTCCCTGTTGATAAAATGCAAATTATACTGGCTGACCGGTCTAACAATAACACAACATTCAGGAAACAGTCAAAACTCAGCACAATTTAATATTATTTGAGGTTAAACATCCAAAAATATTGCATGTATTAGGAGCCATCTAAAGCCATGAATCATATTCTTCAGTTACCAAATCATAACTTAAATGTGTTGCACTTTGTACTGTGCATTATTAACACTGCACATTATCCTACAAAATATGCCAACAACTCACTACATGCTTCTTCTTTTCAGACCGAGCAGGATCACAGCGTCTGCAGGTACACAGCATCGTTTTTACCCGGAGCTGCTGCACAGTGTGGCTGACATTAGCAGTGCAGCAGTAGCCTGTTCTTCTTGCAGGCTAACAACTTGTGCATGTGCTGAATGTTGTTGCACATTGCCACTGGCTCAACGATTGAGCTCCGGATCCCACTGCAAAATCATCAAACTGGGCCCAGCCCATCACAATCATTTGTAATATAACATAATGTCAATAGTGAATGAACGGAGTGAAAACATGCAACTTTAAAATGACCAGCAACAGCAAAATGCACTGCACAGTTGATACTGAAATGAAATGACTATTAGGAAAATAGATTGCGATGTGGGAGAGAAGTGAGCGAGGCCAAGATAGTGAAAGACTCGCCGACTAATCTGGTGTTGGAGCAGCCTAAGAGATAATCGGTGACAACACACCTGCACACAGATGCAAATATATAGACCAGGTGATGGCGCACCCGCATACAGATGCAAATACAGTAAACCAGGTAATGGTGCACCTGCACACAGATGCTAATACAGTAAACCAGGTGATGGCGCACCTGCACACAGATGCAAATACAGTAAACCAGGTGATGGCGCACCGTCACACAGATGCTAATACAGTAAACCAGGTGATGGCGCACCTGCACACAGATGCTAATACAGTAAACCAGGTGACGGTGCACCGTCACACAGATGCTAATACAGTAAACCAGGTGATGGCGCAATTGTACACAGATGCAAATACAGTAAACCAGGTAATGGTGCACCTGCACACAGATGCTAATACAGTAAACCAGGTGATGGCGCAATTGCACACAGATGCAAATACAGTAAACCAGGTGATGGCGCACCTGCACACAGATGCTAATACAGTAAACCAGGTGACGGTGCACCGTCACACAGATGCTAATACAGTAAACCAGGTGACGGTGCACCGTCACACAGATGCTAATGCAGTAAACCAGGTGACGGTGCACCTGCAAACAGACGCTAATACAGTAAACCAGGTGACGGTGCACCTGCACACAGATGCTAATACAGTAAACCAGGTGATGGTGCACCTGCAAACAGATGCTAATGCAGTAAACCAGGTGACGGTGCACCTGCACACAGATGCTAATACAGTAAACCAGGTGACGGTGCACCGTCACACAGATGCTAATACAGTAAACCAGGTGACGGTGCACCGTCACACAGATGCTAATACAGTAAACAAGGTGATGGTGCACCGTCACACAGATGCTAATGCAGTAAACCAGGTGACGGTGCACCTGCAAACAGATGCTAATATAGTAAACCAGGTGACGGTGCACCTGCACACAGATGCTAATACAGTAAACCAGGTGATGGTGCACCTGCACACAGATGCTAATACAGTAAACCAGGTGATGGTGCACCGTCACACAGATGCTAATACAATAAACCAGGTGATGGTGCACCGTCACACAGATGCTAATGCAGTAAACCAGGTGACGGTGCACCGTCACACAGATGCTAATACAGTAAACCAGGTGACGGTGCACCTGCAGTGCCCTCTGTGGACGAGTATAGATAACTCCAATGTTCTAAGGATCTTTTCCATCAACATGGAACAGGCCTTGTTCTGGTTCATCTAAGTTTGAACCGTACTTTGTTCTTCTTTTGAACCAAAAATAAACTAGTTCGGAACACAAAATTTTGGTTGTTCCTTGGGGAACCAAAGTGGGCGTGTCATATTCTACAGGTTGATTACAATGGTTCCGTGGGCTGGTTCACTAGCACTAAGGTTATAAGAATCTTGAACGGAACCAGCTCAAGAACCAGAGCTAATTTGTTGGAAAAGAGCCCTCTAGGGATTCTATTGAGAATCCTTTATATTCCGATGGTTTCATCTGGAACCCACCCAGAGGATATATAAATAGCTTTGTTAAGTTAGGGGTTCACCTTTAACCCTTTGCTGATGTTTTTGTATTCAACAGATGGGGCAAAAATGATCAACTATGGCAGAACACCAATAAAATGAACTGATTAATTGCATTTAAAAATATCACCTGAGCCATGTGAATATTTTAGGATGTGGATCTCACGCTTTCAACAATCCTTGAAGAACTGTTTCTTCCATAAACGGTTCTTCATAAGCAGATGGTTCTGGATAGGACCTCAGCCCTCCAGGAAGAACCCTTCTGAAACCTTGTAGATAAAACATGATAAACGGTTCCTTCCAGTAGAGAGAACGTGACGCAGCACCACACAGGCTGCCTCCGGCTTTGACATGGTTAATGGTTCCCCGTGTTGTTTATTGCAGAGCTGTAGTCATTGTTGTACTTTAAGTCACATAATAAAACAATTTTAATCTAAACCAGGGATTAGAACTGTTTAACTATAAACGCATCATGACTTGTGGTGGCGAATCGGTGAGTCACCGCACACAGCCGGTGCCATGGGCATCAACTCAGATTAAACATTGGGGAGCAAAAAATTTAGGCCTATGTAATGTTAGATGACATCAGGTGGCGAGGAGACTTTTCGTGCTCCACCTGAGTTTGGGCTGTTTTAGTCGGTTATCACGATAATTATATCCTGCAGGCGCACAAGGGAACTAAAGATGAAGGAAACCCTGCATCACACATAAATGCATGTTTGATGCTTTCACTAATGTTGTATTGGAGACCTAATTTACCTGTTGGGCCACAGACTAAAGAAAATGACCACTTAAATCTATACAAAATTAGATACAGGTCGGCTGTATTCTGACCAAATCAGGCGCAGCAGTGATTAGCACATAAACGCTGTGAAACAATTAGAAAATAACGTTTTATTTCTCTGATTCAGTGGCTTCCTGCTACCACCACTCTTCACATTCAGTCTCCTCGACCACGGCTGTGGTCTTTCTTCTCTCTCAAAGAAAAGGACACAAACCAAAGGAAGCTTCGTGGCGTCACTATGCAGCATAAACTGCAGTCAGACCCAGACGTCAAAGCTCATTACACAGAGTAAACCGAGCGAGGACACAACTGGGAGAGCACCATCGTTTGGTCCTTCAACTCCATCTGGATAGTACCTGGTTTCAGAGATTTTGCAGGCTGAGTTAGTCCGACCGGGTGGTGTTGGGTAATTATCAAAAATGTTAGCAACACAGAACACAACCAGCAGAAACCTTGGATAGGTCGAACCAGCAGAAATAAACAAATATGCTCGTTTTACGCATCTCCGCAATTCAAATTAACTGTTGCTGCTAGCGTTACATCACTGTGATTGAAGTTTATCCGGAGATGAAATGTCAATCTTGCTTTTCGGAGACCAACAGCAAATAAACAAATGTGCGCATTTGTAAAAAATCAGTCAGCATGGTATTGTGTGTATTTTTTTTGGAGGTATTTCTTCATCAAAGGTCGTACAGTGCAGATACGTTGGGTTTTATCCAGCTAGCTAGCAGGTACGTGCCAGGTTATTGGGTTTTTATGCGCTGCTAAAGTTGAAGTTGGGGCTGCAGGGATCTCCCAGTCTTGAGGCAAAGCAGGAAAAAAACAGCAGGTGTAAAATTGCTATAGACTAATAAATTGAATTGGCATTTGAAAGGACCACAAATGAAGTCATACCAAATGCTATTTTATTCTTAATATTTAATTTTCATGCGTTGTATTGTGTGTGTTTTGTTGCTCTTATGTGTTACCTGCCAAGCACACCGAGCAACTAGAGTTTTGATTTTTAATGCTGCGTTATCATTAAATTAATTAAGCCTACTATATTGAAAATTGGCCACAATCTACTGTACACTACAATTACTTTGAAAACACCAAATGACTTGTTTTAATGAATTTTGTTGGTTTAAAATATTACAAATCATAAAATATCACTTCCATGATGCTGTTCAGTCAGACAGTGACAAATCACTGGCAACAAACATGTCGGCGTGTCATCTCAGCAGCTGTGACGAAGGTCAAGCTGCATACGCTACGTGCAACTGTTCATTACAGCACTGATTATGTTCCAATGACGTTCATCTGCCTCAGTCTGCCTTAATAACCATGAATAGCACCAGATAAAACACTGAAGCGCTCAGGTTTGGAACCATCATACACCGGGATAGTGAGCTCCTTTTCCCAGGATAGAAAATGTGTGAATTTCAGGAAAAAATATTAATTCCTACTCACCACATCTCACCATCCAACATCACTGAGGTCGACATTTTTTGCCCAAAGTCTTTGCTCATGCATCATAGTCATTTTTTTGCATCTTCTGTGGCAGCATACACAACACATGGTCTTTCAGTTACTGTTATACTTCACAGCTGACTGAAGTAACATAACTACCCCTAATAGCATTAAACATGTGTCTGAGGCTTTGTGCTAATACTTGTCTCTTCTCTCTTAGTATGACTAAGTCTCTGGAACAGACTTACTCATACTAAATATTAAAAATAATGTGGCATTATGCTATGACTTGTTTTTTTCCACCCCTGCCCCTCAGTTAGCTTCAGTCTGTCACTGATCCTAGAGCAGAAAAACGAGGGTCCTGCACTCTGCGTTTGTCGGCTCAGTATTTACTCCTCTGGATCTCCTGGTGGCAGCTGCACCAAACACTGCAATGTTGCTAACAGTGGATCGCTGCCTTTCAAAGGTTCAACAGTGTTTTTGTAACAAACCTGGCGTCTGCGCCTGCATGCTGATGTTTCTCTAAATGAACATGTTTTTTTTGTCTGGTCTCTCATGAGACCAGTTTCTTATAGTCAGTTTCTCGTCCATCTTTCACTCACAGCTGTGGTCAACAGCGGCTGCACCTGTGAAGGTCAGTGCAGCTCAGCAGATTTTAATGTAACTCGCCTTTAGACCCTCGATTTGGAAAAGGAAACTTCTCTTCTCCTCAAATCCTTTACATGGCTGCACTTATAGTATATAGTGCTTTTATACCAAGTGCTTTACAGTGTGCCTCTCATTCACACACTCACACACACACACCTGCACACTGATGGCAGAGCTACCACGCAGCTCACTGCACAATATGGGGTGGACAGGAGGAAATGGGGATCGAATCAGCTCCTCCTGTGGGTAACTGACTCTACCGGCTGAGTCGCAGCTGCCACAGAAAAATGTAATAAATGTAATGTGCAAAATAAAAACTAGAAATTAAAATAAAACCTAGCAAATTTGGCACACAAGTCAAGTTTAGATCCAAATTAAATTTTAATTGAATTTTTCAGAAAATCTGCCAAAAAAAAGCAAATTAATGTGAGTCATCCATGAACTTCTGTTGTGTGAACATTAAGTTAAGTATCAGTAGTTAAAAAGTCGTCATCCTGCGGTAAAATGTCTCTTGCTGGAGCTGACATCTGATTCTATGTGACGTTATCAGATTGTTCATACTGATGCATCAATGTTAGAGCAGCATTTTGCTGTGGGAGCTGCTCCAGGTGGAGACACTTTGAACTACTGTACGTTTTGTACAGGTAACTAGTTTAGTCCAGTGGTTCTGAACCTAGGGGTCGGGCCCCTTCAAAGGGTCACCAGATAAATCTGAGGGGCCGTTGAATGATTAATGGGAAGAAGGAAAATCAAACGTCTGATATACAACTCTGTTTTCAGTTTTTGGACTTTTCTCTATTTTTTTTTTTCTAAAACATTTGATCATTTTAACTATTTAGCAGTTTCCAAAATGATTCACTCACCCACTACTTCAGTTTCAACGTAGAGGACTACATCGTGAGTTCACCAATATAGTGAAGAAAAAGAAAAACTTCGGACACTCTGTGCTGCTAATTGTGTCATTGCTGTTGTTTTCCTTAAAGCACAGTGCATTACGGCATATAGAGCCTGGTGCATTGTGGAATACTTTGAGTCCACTACAAAGGCTATAATAATTCTTACTATAAATTCATTGTAAGACGTCACAAGACAAAAAGGTTCATAAACGTGTTGTATCTTATAAGCTTCTGCATTTTATGTAAAATGTTAATCTGCAAAGTAACTCAAACTAACTAAAGCTGTGAAAAAATGAATGTAGTGTTCAGTAGATTGTGGCCAATTTGGAGAAGCAGTAGGAGTACCTGGGTAGGAAGCTATGTAATGTACTGGTGTGGACGGGGTCAGCAGCAACATGTATTTTAGCCACTTAAAAAAGGTCCACCTAAACAAATCAATATCAGTTTAAGTTTATGCTTTACCTCGCTGTCAGACAGCCTTTTCTGACAGGAAACCAC
>JAJHUR010086476.1:0-12093 GCA_027495735.1 Lutjanus campechanus
TAACAGTGTTCTGGGCTCGCAGTCACTCGTTTTGGCTGAGTGAAAATAAAATTTTCAGCATGAAAGAAGAGCAGGTCAGTATCAGAGACGAGAGGGAAAGCCAAGCAAGATGAGAGGAGATACAGAGGAGGGCAGGTACAGAAGCCAAAGCGAGATCAGCAGCAGATGTTAAGAAGAAGAAAGCCTCGCAAGATGGGAGAATTAATATACATGCGGTATCTGCGAGAACCTGATGAAATTATCCCATCATCACAGCAAGGTGACATTCGCTTGGCCTTACACATCTGGGCTGCCACGTCGCATAAAACTTAAGATTCAACCTTGCGGCACTCGCCGAGCAGCTACACTCTCTTCCACGACTATTACCGGTTTGTAATGGAGCTGCTGTGGAAGGGAAGCAGGAAAACACTACAGTCCTCCCTGAGGCGGGGTGTTGGCAAACACAGAAAGGTACACAGAGGTTGGCGACAACAGACTCGTGCTTCTAATCATATCTTAGTGGTCAATCACTCATTAAGCTGCAGGCCTGACACAGAAACAGCACATTTATACATAGTAAAGCCTGGCTGATACTGGCTGATGCTGATACCAATATTATGAGGTAAAATAATTAAGATGGATATATCAGCCGATATTCTTTATCTATTAAGGCTGTGTATTGACAAGTTATGATATTTGGTGACATCACAAAGTCTGCCACTATGCAGTTATTGAACTCTTCTAGACACAGACATGCCATGGGAATTTCAAAATAAAGGCATATTTTAAAGATGACGATATAGATCGATATTTTCACTTTACATTGATCATATTGGATTGTCGAACATTGAATCGATACGTCAGTCCACATCAATGTATCATTACTACCCTGACCAATATAAGCTGATATAGCTGTGCTAATATCTACCGACTGATATATCGGTCTGGTTCTAATACATAACCCTTCACCCTCCTCATCTCTCCTTTCCCTCCTTTCTTTTGCTCTCCTTCTCTCTCTCCTTCCCTCCCCTGGTCAGGGGAGAGAGGTTAGGCACATCATTTGCATTCATTAACATTACATTAGCAGACAGAGTGATCTTTAGAAACCAGGCTGCCGGAGAGTGTCATCTTTAATTCATCATAACCCCACCAACCACACACCCACCCACCTCTCTCGCTCTCTCTTTACCTCCACCTTATTCTCCTCCCTCTTTCCTCTCCCACTCATCCATCTCTCCTCTCTTTCTCCCTCTCTCCTCTCTTAATCCCAGCGCATCCTTTTTTCCTCCCCTTCTCTGCACGTTTCTTCACTCTCCGTTTACCAGCGTCTTTCATCTTCTTCACGTTTCCCCCCCATCTCACTTTTGCCTTCTCGCTTCCATTCCTTCCCCTTATCTTTCTTTCTTTTTGCCTCCTGTTAATGACAGGCTACAGGGGGAGTTGGATTTCTCTTCCTGTATGAGCTGTATGCAAGATAGGAAGGAGGAAGGGTCACACCCAAAAAACAAAAAACAAAAAAAAAAGCCCCACACACACGTCAGCCTTCTGGCTGCACCAAAAACACCTTATCACCATCTGTCTGGTAGGAGAAGACTGAGCCGAGGATCTCCAGGCTTTATACAGGCAGGGCTGTCTGGTGTGACCCTCTGACCTGTGCTTATTCCAAAAGAAATGGAGCTTCCAATAAAATGACTCCTCTGAAAACACATGCACACACACAAAAAAAACTTGGCTCACAAGCCAAATCCAGTCTGTCGCCTCATTTTATGTGACCGTGAGAGCTGACGATTAATAGAATTTGCTTAATGGAATTCTATTCTGTTTTACAAAAGTAAAGTGAATTCACCTAGAATGCACCCCAGTTTTGTTTTCCAAGCACTTAAGGAATTTAACAAGTTAGATACGCTACAACTAGACAGTGACTCAATAACACGGAGTTGTTTCGAGTGGTCGCAGTTACTGATGTACCAGCTTAGCAGAATAGCCGAGAAAATAAAAGCTGATGCGGAGGGAGGACAATTTAATGAGAGGTGGGAATGCACATACATGTTTGGGGTTAATTATGTTGTCTTACACTGCTTTGTATATTTAATGTTTTTAAATTAATGCTATTAGTTGTAAACTTGAATGTTTGCTTGACGTTAGTTTCCCCTAGACTTCTGCTTTCAAAGCTGTTTATGTATTTTTAAGTAATTTCCAACACCAAAAATAATTGAATGCAGAGGCAGTTATGTAATATGATGATGAGTAAATATATTTATATAGTCTTATAGTTGTAGATATACAACCGGGGGCAACCTTGCAAATGGAAAGTACATTTCTAGCTATACTTATTTGTGTTTGTATATGTGTATGCATGTATATGCATCCATAGTGTGAGGGCATGTTTATGTAAATGCATGTGCAACTTCGTGAGTCTATGCTTTGATCTTGTCTAAAGACAAAAAGTACTAGCAGCCATTGTGGTTATTATGCTGGTGCATTAAACAAGCTCTGGCTGCATGTAAAGGCGAGGAAACCCACACTCTTCTGCTTCCTATTAACAGAGACAAGTAGGAGGAATCTAACCAAGAATTAGTCTCATCCTATGGGTCATTTAAAACAAACCACCTAATTACTTATGGCGTAAGTGCAAAAGACTTCCAATAAATCCACCTCCTTTTCTGCACAAAATAAGAAGGCAGCAAGGAGCAAACATGGGTAACAGCTACACCACATAATGGAGAGGCGGGGTTTACGCTAAACACAGATCAATGTAAGCTGAGCAAATCTTGAAAATATTTCATAACACACGTATCAGTTTCAGGCTAAACAGCAGAGATATTAACATTTCCATGAAAAGGTTAAATTATATCAACAAAATCTGGTGAAACACAGTGTTCAGCACTCTGACAAAGGATATGCCATTTCAACGTCTCTCTCTCCTCCCTGCTCCTGACGCACACAGCAGAAATACGATCAGCCTTCATGAAGATTTTTTTTTTGGAGTGAGCCTGGCAGTGATGACACCGCTTAGGGAGTTCTGCTGTTACTTTAGTAGCCCGTCATTTAATGGATTCTCTCTGGGACCAATCAAAAACCAGCATCTCTGTTGTTGTCCCCCACTCCCATACGGTGAAGATAATGTTCCCTCGTAAGGAAAATACACAGCATAGCATGTGTGCTTATACAGACACAAGCAGATGAATTATTATACACACAATCACTGACATGCAGCTCCTGGACAGATTTTTGCCAGCTGTTGGAAAACTTTCCTCTAATTAAGCTAATTTTAGGATATAATAACAAAGTATCTTGAAGATCTGTTTTAGATATAATACAATTTTCTTCACTGGAAAAACATTAGAAAATGTTCATTTCACATATATTAAGCCCCTTGTACACTGGAGGAAAAAACCCACCAACACTCACTAACATCTGGTTTTTGTCTTCGATGAGAAAGGGTACAATCAGCATTCATTCTCGGGTCAAATTACTCCGCAGTAGTCACAGGTATTTATCGGCTCCAGCTCCAATCTATAGTGATAGAAACCTGCCACCCGGGTAGACGTTGATACGCACTTGTCATGAGTCAAACAGCTGTAAAATGGTGAATAAACATCCCCTTATTCTTGAAATCTTCACAATAAAAAAAATCCCATTTTTTTTTGTTTTTTTTTTAATCTAAAATCTTTTATTATGAAGCAGCAAAAGCTGGAAATGTTGTGTTTTTTATCAGCAGTAACTTAACATCACTCCTTTCAGCTGAAAACGAACACGAAATCATAAAATAAGACAGAAACCTGACAGTATAAACAGGAGAGAAACTAAACTTCAAACCACAGTTATTCTGTTAGAAGCTACAGAAGTACTGAGAGTTAAACACACAGACCTTTATAAACCTTTTTCTGTCTGCTCTCCTGCACAGACATGAGGCTTTCCATCGCATGTCAGAAAAAAACAACAACAACACAAAAGTATGTGTCTACCGGCAATACGGGAGGTCAATCGACTATTTTTAGCTAGTTTAGCCGCATTTGAAATACGTGCTAATTTTGGTGTAAAAACAGTATTATACAACAGTGCAAGGTTAATGTTTACATACATCCTCAACTGGCTGCTGAATACATAGTGCAGAGAAAGTCAATATTAAACCATTTTATACCTCACCGTAATGAGCCGAGATCTGCTAAGGTTTGCTGTAACAGCAGACCAGCGGCATTGACCAAGCAATAATCCAGATGGAAGCGGCGCTAGCCTCCCACAACCATCACAATACTCATTACTGCTGATATTACCTCAGCCTGCCTGTCTGCTTTTAAGAAACCTGGCAATTTGCTGCAGTAAAATGAGGTAATTACAACTCTTATCAGGCTCCTCACCTCACAAAACAGCATTTAGAGAGAGGGAGACTACTCCCCAATGGTTCACTGGCTGTGGAACAAGGCTTTGGCTGGTTTCCCAATCACTCAGCCACACCCACCCACTGTCATTTATTCTCCGTGCAGGTCCTGCTCCTCCCACTCTCCTTTCTTTCCAATAAAAACACAAAAAGCAGAAATTTGATCGCTTTAATGACACGGCTAAGAGAGCTCCCCGATCAATGCCCCCCAAATTAAAAGCGTGGAGTAGCTGACTTGAACCATGAGGGCCAGAGGAATATCACTTTACCGCACAACAACTGCAGCACCAAACTCTGTGTTTATGTTGGAGAGCTAGCATGGAGAAAAAGGCAATGTAATTTAACCTTTTCCCATAAGGAGAATGGCTTTACAATGAAAGTCTATCCACTATAGCGTTGACATTTCTAAACTTCACATATGAAAGTTAGAGGTTGGCCCTGACTTGGCCCCAACATCTCTTCTAGTGGCTAGAGACACAAGTAGACTGACAGAGAAGAACCGTGTCCAGGTCACACTGGGAATGTGTGAGGCTGACATTTAGCAGTATACACTGTAAAATATAACACAGGAATCTTTTTCTAATTAACTCAACATAAAATATAGGTTTTATTTATCTCAGGTGAAATCAACTTAGATTTTCATATTTTTGAGAACATATAAACATGAGTTGTTCTGACTTGAAGGAGGACTCATCAAATTAAATTTCAAAAGAAACATTAGTCAACTTTGAACCAACTGTTTAACCTAAGTTCAATCAACTCAGATCAGGCAACAGGCAAAACTTCTTTTTTAAAGTTGAACATGCTTGAACACTGTAATAAATAATAAATAAATAAATAAAAAAGTTAAGACCAACTCAACATTCCAAGGCAACTTAGTGAAATAGATTTTTGAGTTCTGAGCCCAACTTGAAGTCTTAAGTTTTGAAATGAAAAAAAAAAACTTTTGCCACTCTATCTTTAGTTGAAACAATTTATTTTTCTTCTTTAGTTCGACAAGTGTTTCAAAAATTGGTCACGGTGAGCTACAAACCTTTTTTTGTCATCATGTGGGTGCCTGAAAATGAACTTCAATATGTTTAATCAACAATTTCTTTGGGTTTCTAAAACCCAAAAATTCAACTTATCTAAAGAAGAAGAAGGAGAAGAAGAAGAAAAGTAAACTTTCTAAGGAAACGTAGCTGGTAAAGCTTTTTCAAAAAGTGTCTGAGTTGGGCGCAAAACTCGACAATCTTTTGCAGTAAGTTGCCTTGAAATTTTTAGCTTTCTCAACTTTTTCATTTTTTATAGTGAAATGATTTACAGGGTGAACATCTATCATTAGGTCAAGCTAACGTTAAGTCAAGCTAACATTAAGTCATTCCTACATTTATTTTCTTTATATTTAACAAACTTAAATAACATACTAAGATTACTATAAAATTAATTCCTGAAAACGTGTTTTTAGGTTGTTAGAGGCAGTGTTTTAATTATGGGTAAATCAACTGATTGACTTGGAAAATGGGGAACTGCACCTGACATCTAAAGCAATTGTGTTCACATAACTTGTTAATTTGATCTGAAAAAAAACTTCATTCATTTGTGAGTTACCACTGGAAGTAATTTTTTAAAGGTTGGTCAAACACTTCTCTTTTTTTCAGTGTAGGCTGTAGCTAATGGGCTATCTGGGGCAAGTTAAAGCATCTTTGTTTATCAAGCAGACCAGGAAATAGTGCTGAATGAACAAAACGATGTCACTCAATTAGCTCCCACTGCAGTCCTTCACTCTAATTAAGACAGTAAGGATTGTCATTAGCACAGTCCTGCCTCTGTGTGTGTGTGTGTGCATGCTGCTGGGAGTGTGAGGGGGAAAGAATCACCAAATTAAGTACAAAAATAGAGAGAAATAAAGAAATCGATAAAGTTAATGTCAAATATGTGCACAGTGTCTCTGATGGCATCTCAGTCTGACTCGCCTGGTTGCATTTTATAGCAGCTGGGGGTTAGGAGGGCAGAGAAATAGATAGAACTGGCTGTCCTTTTCTGTCACACACTTGAACTGAGATAACCATCCCGTAATATGTGGGACCAGTATGGAGGGTGAAGAGAAACCGAGAGAGATAGAAAAAGAGATAAAGAAAGAGAGTGAGTGCATGAGAAAGACAGGAATGAGATAGAAGGAGGAGAAGAAGAAGAAGGATGGGTGCAGCTCATATGAAGAGAGATACTGAACAAGATATGTGAGGAGTAATCGGAGAGACACTGCGATGGAGAGGGCATCATGTGGCAGCGCCCGGTGTTATCTTATCCAGAAATGGATCTAACCTCAGCTGAACACCAGAGTCACATCATTTCTTAGAAACCACCTGACCCCATTTCTGTCCTGCTGCCTGGATATACAAAGGCAAGCTCTGCTCTTGTGAGGCACTTGCAATATTTATGAACAGTAAAACACAAGAACAAAACGGTCTCGCCTTAACACGGGCATGAACATCACGCTATACAGCAGAAAAAGGAATTGCATAAAGGGACAAAAGAAAAGTCGCAAGTGTGCATGCACAGGAAGACACGATACACTGTAAAAATTATACATATTAATTTAACATAAATGTATTAGCAGACTTCCCAGCATGCATTGTTGAGAGTTAAAACTCTTCTAAAACCCTTCATTTTTATAGTTTGAAGAAAACTACATGATGAAAACTTGCTGTGTGTTTCTAATAGAACAAAAACAGTCGCTTCCGTGTAGACAGCGAGGACTTGATTTGAATTGTAGAGATATGTAAAATTGGAAAAATTGTTTATTTCTGTTGTCATTTCAGCCGAAACTATAATGTTTAAAGATATGTAGTTATGCACTATGGTCTAACCTATCTGATGTTCCTGCTGTTTTTCATAAACCACCCAAGAGTGCCATCTCACTGCCTTTCAGACTAGCTGCTAATATCTTAAATCTGTTGAGCATGTTTTCACAAGTACAACTGAATCAGCACCGGGTCTACTTGAATTGAAAAGTTTATTTGTTTTGAATCATTATAAAATGACCTCAACTTTTCTTTTCAAATTCAGTCAATGTAAAATTTTATGGCAGCAAGGACGCTTTTTTGAGTTAAAGTTGTTTTTTTAGTGTATATGCAGACTCACAACAGCCATTAAACACTGCAGAGTCCAGCTGCTCTTCTTATCACCTCCACTGGTGCACCCTCTGACTCAAAACCTCTGATGGAATTCATCAGAGAAAAGTGACAAACTTGTTCTTAAAAAGAAAACACGAGTGAAGAAAATTAATACAGCCTGCCCTTTAATCCCTACAAGAATAACTTAATACTTCTTAACCTTTGTCAGTGCTAGTTCCTCCCCGAGAAGAAGGCAACGTACCACTGAAAAGTAATAAAGAAGACTGTGTTCAAGGTGGGGAAGGGGGGGGGGCAAACACCAGCTAGCTATATCCAATCTCATTAAACGCTGCTGTTAACCATGTTTGGATGCACCACAAAATTGACTCGTGCCTGCTGAAAAATTCCCCAATTGGCAGAGAGGGAAGCAGACAAGAGCGAGTCAGAGAGAGATGGAGCCTTGAGGGTTTGATGCTGCGCTCTCCCTCCGTCTCATCTGTGGCTGTAAAAGAACGACCTTCAACCACCTTGAACCCACTGGAGCTGAATTTCAATAAAAGTCAAATTATCAGCCGCGCCCATGGGGCTTGGAAAAGGCACTAAGCCTGAATTGACTGTGCATATAAGACGATTTAACAGTCATATGGAGGTGTGAGTTAGTCAATCATATGACGCACTTGTGTTTCTCACCGCGAGGGGACCCTCGGCGGTGGCGAGCGGTGGTTACTGTACCCTGTCGGGAGAGGGTGCCACTGGGATGGATCACTGATTTGTTTCCCGCAAGCGTGAGCGCGTGCGTGTTCGGAAGCACATTATGCCAACATACGATTGGGAAAGTGTTATTCAATTTAGCCGTGTTCTCCCTTGACCAATGTAGTGAGATCCAGGTAATTGATGCCTCAGTTTGGTATTCCCTCGCCGCGTGCTCTTCACCACAGGGACAGCGCTGGCTAAGCCGGTGTGAATGAGCGGAAACGCACGGTGTGATCTCACTCCCTTAACCGCGAGTGAGGTGTTCTTCGGGGATCTCGTTAGTGCAGCTCCACCACACACGTACACACACACACACACACAGCTTCGCAGACAACACACTTACATAAGCAGAGAATACATCCCAAGAGTCGGGCCGAACTACTGGCGACCGCAGACATTCTCAGGTTGAGATCACCTCTCTTTCTCGCCTTCATTCCTCGCTATTTATCTCCATAAAAACGCCGGTGGCCTCCTCCAATGCCTCCAAGCAAACACAATTCTTTCCATTAAAAGCAAACACTAAATCTACCTTCTCGCAGCATATGCTCACATGCCTGGGGATGTCTATATATTTTTGGAGATGGGCTTTGCTTGTCCTTCGGGGCTTTGCTAGGAGTCTGGATTCGGCAGTGGGGGAATAAAAGATAGAAATAGTCCTGAGGCTAAAAGAAAAACTTTCAGCAGAGGATCTTGACCTTATAGCATGAGGCTGACAGAGGCGAGTGAGATTCTCCAATGAGAATCTATAATGGGAGAGGAGTGGGGGGTGGGGAGAGATAATTTTTACCTCTTGGGAGTAAGAGTGAGACAGACCTTTTTGAGCGCATTTGTCTGAAAGTCTCTCATTCTGCAGTGGAAAACGGTGCATGCCCTCTCTCTGCTTTTCAGTACTTCTTTAAAGTTGGTGAATGGAGACCATAAAAAGAGGGAAAAGGCTGATTCTTTTAGTTTCCAGGAGGAATTTGTGTTTGATGTTCCTCCATTTGATGCTGATGTTTTTATATCCACCATGAACCTGCCCACTCTTTTCTTTTGTTTCCTTTTTCTTTCTTTTTTTTAATCAGTCGTTCGTTCTCTTTATCTCCCTCACGCTCTCCTCGCTCTTCTGTCTCCGAGGCACTCTGAATGCAAAGCCACAGCTCAGTGAAACGCTGAACTCTTCGGGGAGAGCAAATGTCATTTCACACACATTACATCCAGTCTGTTTTGCCACAGGGACGGTGTGGGTAATTTTGATCTCGTGCCACCCACTCACACAAATACACACACAAATATACCCTGAGAAATAAGGGTTTCAAAAGGGGTCTTCCTGAAGGGCTGAGGTTCATCAAGCGTTCTTTGTAACACTAAGGGTTCCATTACAAACACTTACAGTGTGCTTCAAGGATTAATGACATCCTTGAAGAACTTTTTTGTCAAGGGTTTGTCAAGGGTTCTTTGTACCATAATTTCAAAGCGCTTCAAGTAGAACCCCCTGGGTGAGTTCTAGATGAAACCCTCGGACTATAAAAGGGCTTTTGGTAGAACCCTGTGGACAGATTCTAGATAAAACCCTTAGAATATAAAAGGTTTCTCAGTAGAACCCCCTGTGTGGATTTTTGATAAAACCCTTGGGAATATAAAATGGTTCTCAGAAGAATCCCTTGGTTGGGTTCTAGATAAAACCCTTGGGATATAAAAGGGTTTTGGCAGAAACCTCCGGGTGAGTTCTACACAAAACCCTTGACACATAACATTGTTCTAGAACCACCAAGGTAGGTTCTTGTTAACACAATTAAAAGGTGGAACATTTCTGGATACAACCCCCAGGGAAAGTTCTGGGTGGAACCACATTACTAAGAAGGGTTTTCTGTAGAACTTTTCAGAGGGCGACGTATGTGAAACCTTTCACATGGTTCTCGGTAAAGCACTTTAGGTTTTAGGTAGAACTTTCTGAAAAGTTTCCTTTATTAAAGGTCCCAACAGGGGATCTCCAATGGGACCAAGCTGTAGAACCCTTTATGGTTCCAATTAGCACCTTTATTTCTATTAGTGTACACACACACACACACACACACACACACACACACACACACACAATATCACTGTATCTGACCTCATCTGATTTGGCATCCAGGATGCTCGGGTGCTTAAGCTTTGGCCCAGAACGCAGCCACAAATGTCACAGCTATCCACCGACACCAGTGGGAAGCGCAAACATCAGCCACCCCTCAGGCCCTCTCTGCTCTCTCAACAGTACCTCTGCCAGAACCAGCATCCACCGACACCGCTAACATTTTCCTTTTTTTTTCATCCTGCCATTTTGGATCTTCCGAGCCTTCTGTTGATTGCTAATGTAACGGAGACAACATGGGCGGATCAGAGGGTGAACTTCTGGATGCAGTAAGACAGCCTGTGGTTACCCTCTCAGTTAAAGATCTTCCTGCCAGAGGAAAAGCAGAGAGTTCCCAGGCAGCGCTGTAGCTTGGCAGCCCCGCCAGATGAGGCTGTTTGCTGGTGTGATGTGAGGTGTGCTCCAGGAGTCAAAGTGCGACACTCCGCGCGCTTGCACTACAACGGTGCAGCTAAAGAGCCGAGACGCCTCGTTAAATATGTAGTGCCACCGACCCACTTCAAGCTGTTCCTTTACTTCACACATAAGAAGCAGTGGCAGCAAACACTCGCTCCCGGCTCTGCACACTCAGAAACACACACACACACACAGCTTCGCAGACAACACACTTACATAAGCAGAGAATACATCCCAAGAGTCGGGCCGAACTACTGGCGACCGCAGACATTCTCAGGTTGAGATCACCTCTCTTTCTCGCCTTCATTCCTCGCTATTTATCTCCATAAAAACGCCGGTGGCCTCCTCCAATGCCTCCAAGCAAACACAATTCTTTCCATTAAAAGCAAACACTAAATCTACCTTCTCGCAGCATATGCTCACATGCCTGGGGATGTCTATATATTTTTGGAGATGGGCTTTGCTTGTCCTTCGGGGCTTTGCTAGGAGTCTGGATTCGGCAGTGGGGGAATAAAAGATAGAAATAGTCCTGAGGCTAAAAGAAAAACTTTCAGCAGAGGATCTTGACCTTATAGCATGAGGCTGACAGAGGCGAGTGAGATTCTCCAATGAGAATCTATAATGGGAGAGGAGTGGGGGGTGGGGAGAGATAATTTTTACCTCTTGGGAGTAAGAGTGAGACAGACCTTTTTGAGCGCATTTGTCTGAAAGTCTCTCATTCTGCAGTGGAAAACGGTGCATGCCCTCTCTCTGCTTTTCAGTACTTCTTTAAAGTTGGTGAATGGAGACCATAAAAAGAGGGAAAAGGCTGATTCTTTTAGTTTCCAGGAGGAATTTGTGTTTGATGTTCCTCCATTTGATGCTGATGTTTTTATATCCACCATGAACCTGCCCACTCTTTTCTTTTGTTTCCTTTTTCTTTCTTTTTTTTAATCAGTCGTTCGTTCTCTTTATCTCCCTCACGCTCTCCTCGCTCTTCTGTCTCCGAGGCACTCTGAATGCAAAGCCACAGCTCAGTGAAACGCTGAACTCTTCGGGGAGAGCAAATGTCATTTCACACACATTACATCCAGTCTGTTTTGCCACAGGGACGGTGTGGGTAATTTTGATCTCGTGCCACCCACTCACACAAATACACACACAAATATACCCTGAGAAATAAGGGTTTCAAAAGGGGTCTTCCTGAAGGGCTGAGGTTCTTCAAGGGTTCTTTGTAAGACTAAGGGTTCCATTACAAACACTTACAGTGTGCTTCAAGGATTAATGACATCCTTGAAGAACTTTTTTGTCAAGGGTTTGTCAAGGGTTCTTTGTACCATAATTTCAAAGCGCTTCAAGTAGAACCCCCTGGGTGAGTTCTAGATGAAACCCTCGGA